>CAJHQP010003982.1:0-60340 GCA_905132765.1 Moricandia arvensis | reverse complement strand
GAGAATCGTCATCGGTGATGCTTATACTTTTTGGAGGTTACGAGTACTTCTGTTTGTTCAAATGGAAACTTGGAACAAGTTCTAATAAACCATTGAACTGAAAGAGTCCACCAAAAATTTAGCATGTCTCCAAATACAACAAAACTGGTGATAGTGAAGAAAAAACGAGAAGATTGATTGAATGCTGAATCGAAAAATGGTGATTATGATAAATCAGGATAATTAGCCATTGTTTTGAGACCTACTTAGCACATGGGGGTTGATTTGTTTTTCAACTTACGAGTGATTTTTGCATAAATGTTGCAAATTTGGGTTTCTTTTGTCGAGAGCGTTGGCTGTAGGGTTAAACGGGACCATTTTTATAGATGATCGTATTCAAAACTAGGAGCAGGACCACGCACCTATTCTTTTGTTTACCTATCATAAAGATTTTGAACAATTAAATGACACTTTTGAGAAAGTATATAGCTTGAAATTGTCAAATAGTTCTAAAAGGAAAATTTCATATGATGGACAAGGCAAGGATCGTTGATCAGGACGTGAGCCCCATTGGTATGCATATATACTTATTGTATAATTACGGTAGTGGGGTTAAGTCCAAAACATACAAAAGTTGAGATGTTGAGGACAATTGGCATGTTAGGAGTTGCAATCCGATAATGAATGAATAATGCATGGTTTATGATTCATGAGTGACAACATGTGAGATTGAAATTTCAAAATCTTGAACTAATTGACGTATACTTAATACTAAAAAAACAATTCAACAACACTTATCCAGTTTCTTATTTGACGGTGTGAGAGTATTAATACATGAATATAAACATTTAGGCCTGCAACACCCAAGACAATATATGCTGATATTGAGCAGCATATAGATCGATAGTAGGGGTGGGCAAAAAGAACAAACCGAACCGAATCAAGCCGATCCAACCGACTCAAACCAAACCCAAACATTTGTCTAAACCATTTTGTTCAATATTTTATCAATTCGAATGGGTTGGTCGAACCAAACCGAAAAACTGAAATGTTTTTAATTAGATTAATTAAATATATTAATAATTTCAAAATTTAATATATTTAACCATTTAACCTATACAACTAAACCTAATTTTATACACTTCACTTTTATATGAATAGAATAAACATTAATTAAAAAAAATAAAAGAATATGTAACTCATACATTAACATTTAAACCAAAAAAATATTTATGCTATTTATATTTGATTTAAAGATAATAATATTCATTATTGGATTACATCATCTACATTTTTCTTTTGATGTTTTGTTTTATGTTCAAATATGAAGAAAATAATGATTTAGTGTCAAATGATGATTTTTTTGTTTTTATAAATTATATTTTGTAGCTGAAATAGAACAAAATTAAAAACAAAATCAATTCAATTATTGAACTGAATAAATATAAAGAAAACCAAATTAAACCGAACCAAACACAAATCAAACCAAACATTAACTGAACCATACACAAACCAAATCAAACTAAAACCAAACATTAACTGAACCATACACAAATCAAATCAAACTAAAACCAAACATAAACCAAATCATACTCATTTAGATTGACTTTGGTTAAAAATTTCTTATACCTAGATAAACCAAACTGAACCCAAACTGAACTTATAATTAAACCAAAATGCCGAACCCTGATAAATAGTATAAAGAACGTGGTGAGCAGGGCCGACTCTGAAATTTAGAATACCATAGATGATTTATTAAAGATTTTAACTAACATTTTTTTACAAATTTGGAAGTTTAAATATTCTTTTTTGGGAGCTTATGTCTATAATTTTCTTCAAAAATTTGGGGATGAATGTTTTATCCAGCTTTGTCCATGACTGACTCTGATTTGAAGCTGTCTAAATGATCATCACTATCATCTTATCCATCTTCATTCAGATGAAGGAAGAGAGAGGATGGAGGGGGTTTTCTCTGGCTCATGGAAATCATCAGCATTGACTTGTGAGTTAATTCAATTCAAGATTGAAAAAAGCAATGATAGAAGCCTTCAGGGGACTAATTCTTCTATTAAAGCTGATCTCATGGATGATTTCTTTAAGATGGATCATCATGCAGCTCTGCCTGAAACACATGCTATAAAGGACTGAATATGAATTGAGCTTAAAGGAGAAGTTGGAGAAGGTAGACATAGAAAGGGATGAGCAGCAAAGTGAAACTAAATGTTGTGGAGAAGCTAAAACATTACCATGTAGTCTTCGAACAAACTGTTCTTCAAGTTGGTAGGTCAATCTGTGCTGTTTAACCGCAGGTTTTACCGTAGTTTTCAGATTCTGACTAGTTAATAAAGAAAGATCTCGATTGATTCGTATGGCACATACAAAAAAAAAATCATCAACAAATAACATTTACATGTAGTTTTCCTTAAACAACAGATGAGTGACTAGTACCCTTACAATAAACCATGGATATTCAGTTGATGATTGCTCTAACTTGGCTATAATCATTCTACATGGTTCTCATGGTTGCTCTTCTCTTGACTTCTTCTGTTGCTTCCCTCTCTTCTGAAAGCATGGAACAGATCCATTCCAAGGCCCACATTGAGGATGTTCATTCCCAACATACCAAACAAAGCAAGCGGCCACTCCACGCCTCTCCCAAACTTGTGTGCGTCTTTGATCAGCTTGATAGTTATGAGAATGTGAGGAATGCATCTCGCAAACACAAAGGCTGTCCAGTTCATTACCCACTCCAGTTTCACCAATGTTGTGCTGCTGTCTCGGATTCCCGCCATTCTCCTTAGCTTCCTCACGTGCAGAAAGATCGAATGCATCTGTTTAACACATCCGAGTAAACAAATAACACTTAGGTTTCCAACAAGTAGTCTACATCCAACTATATATGAAACTCTAGCTAACAATTATAAGCATAGAAAGCTTCTTTAAAACGTACCTCACAAATGAGAGTAAGAATCAGATAGTTGATGGTTACATTCCGGTATAGAGCCAAAGTGAAGCAAACAAGGAGGACGAGATGGTGAACGAGAATGGAAGGTATTAAGCCGCTGTATAACCGGTACTGAAGCATATCCCATTGGTCATAAGCAAAGTAGCCGCAAGAGAAACACAAAGCAGGGTATGCCCATTTCCAAGTACCACCAACGAGCTCAGAATGATCGAACATCTCGTCTAAACCTTTGGCTAAGCATTGATTGAGCAGAATGAAAACCACTGTGACAGCACAAGCGCAGTGTTTGAAGATGCAAAATCGTAATCAGTATGAAAAAACTGCACCATACACGAGACAAGTCGAAGCAGGAGGGTGTAATGGCCTTCTAACACAAACGAGGAAGAAACTAAACACTAAACAAAATCATAAAACAATAGCACCAAAACGAAATAGTGAAGAGACAACAAATATACCACTAAATCTAGCAATTTTATATTGAGAATAGGTACAGATTAATGAGTCACAAGCGTGCTTAATCTCTACAGAGTGTGTAAGAATATAAACTCTCATATGGATAGTTTAGATGGAACATGAACAATATATAAAGGATTCAGGCCAATCCACTAACTTCACATGGTGACATGAGACAATAGAGATATAAAAGAACTGCATCAAGCAACGGACTAATGCAATGCAAAGGTTAACAACAAAAACTGACCATTACCAAGAAGTAATGTGTACATAAACAATTTATCAGCTTAAACCCTAAGATAATAACTCAGCACAGAGAAAGAGAGAGACCTGAGGCGGAGGTGATGATTGAATGCAAAAGCGAGACGGAGGTGTTAACGAAGAGAGGGTCACGAGAGAGGCAAGAACGAACAAACCAATTCACCAATTGAAAGAAGCATACGCCGCTAATCACCCAGAGAAGCTCCGTCCTTAGGTTGAATGCAATCTCAAACACGACGGAGACTAGCCATAGAAGCAGCGTCGCCAGAAAGAATTGTCCCGCCCCGTTCTTGTTCGCAGTTCCCGTCCTCGCCATCAAGCTTATTTTCCGGCAAAGTTGGCCTTAATTGGATTTAGACCTCTCTCAAGCTCCGACGATTATCTATCATTCTGCTATTGTTTTACGTTAAGAAGTTTGCAAGAGCGCGTTTAGGACGCAACCGACACGTGTCCAGCAGCAAGACTTGTTCTGTCCTTTCTGCTGAGTCATCGAATCAATTACAAGACTGTAATATTATAACAAGCCGACAAATTAAATATTCTAATGTGCCGACATTCGATATCAGACAATCTGCTACCTTATGAGGCCCATTCAGCCCATTAAAGCCACGACCCAATTAAGTCCGAGCATCCTGTTTGTTTGGATTCAGATATAATTTTTTTAATTTTTCTTTTGGGTTTAGCTTTTCAAACTCGATTATATATGTTAGTTTTTTTTACCAAATTTTTTATATATTAGTTTTACACGCTTTTGTTAAATGTTATCGATTTTTGTAAAATATTTTCGAGATATTTACTAAATCTGATATATTTTATAATTCATTTAAGATCCATTCATTTTTAGATTTCATTGACAATACTACAGGTTAATAATATTTTGAACTCTACTATCAAATAAATATAAAAGTATTTATTTAGATTTCAAATAATTACTTATATATATTAGGATCTTTAAAGAAAACTTTTTTTTTGAGTTTTTGATGACAAGAAAAAAACAGTTTTTTGAGTTGTTTTTCCTGAGTTTCTATTGTATTTTTAATTTTTGCTACTCTTATAATATGTGAATCGCAGATAATCCTATAAAATCATTCGAGTATTATCATTGCTCGAATCAGATAAAGATTATTTGTTCAAATTTGGTTTATATCTGAAGTTCAGTTAGAAACGCTCAAGCCTACGCTCAGTTTTGATTCGTCGAGATCTAGAGGCAAACCTGCTCATACTATACAAGATTACAACAAAAATCAAGTGTGTTCTTTGTTAGGTGTTACACACACACACACCATAAGGAAACAAGATATCATGATTATAGACACAAAACACCAATCACACTGAAGTACTTGAAAGCAATGTTTAATCTTATTTCTCAAACCGGTTTCCACACGGACAACACTTCCTGGAACATCTCCAGCATCAGTTCACGATCAGCTTGCCTGAAGAAACTGCTAATCTCCTCTCTGACATCATAAATCTTTCCAAAATCAAACAAATACATCAAACACCCTTTCTTCAGTTTCTCCAGCTGATAAAGCCACGCCTCTTGTAGCCTCTCAAGCACATTCCCCGAGTTTATATCTTCCATCAAGCTCTCCTCGCAGGCCGCTTTCAGATCCGTGATATCGTACTTGTTGGCGGCTCCGAGAAGCGCGAGCCTGTGTTTCCAGAAGTCTTCTTGTGTAATGTTACCGTAGAGGTAACTAAGTAGAGCCATGCAAGATTCTCTAGACATGTCCTCGATGTGGATAGTGGATGACTCTTTTTCCTTGAGGTCGTGATGGAACATGCTTTTGAAGACGTTTGAGCTAGCGGAGAGGATGGCTTTGTGAGCAGAGAGTGTCCCGCCGGATGTGTGGATGGTTACATCGGAGAGGATGTTTTCTTCTAGCATTCGGGATAAGCATTTGAGAGTGGTTTGTGTTGAGATTGATTGCATTGTTGTATCGGTTGGCCAAACAGGAGAAGCTTCACCACCCTGGATCATGATCAAACCATAAACGCTAGAAAGTTTGAAAAGAAAACAAAATCTCAAAACTTACATTCAAAGGGCAGATTTTGAGATCAAGAAACTCGACATCAATGGTGAACCGACCGTGGAAGCTTGAGTCCACATGCCACACACAATCATCAGTTGTACGCAGCAGCTTCTCATACACTACAATAGGCAAGTACAGAGTATCTCAGTTGACATATCCACAAAACTAGAAGGCTCCGGCCCGTAGTGTCGAAACCACAACATATAATATTAGTTTCATCCCATCTGTCATTCGAACTAGGTACTTCTAACACAATGGTTGGGATCTTTTCCTATTAGGAAAATGATCTCTGGTCCAACAACACAATTTACATAGACAAAACTAACAATCAGAGAGACTAGTGCATATACCAGGAGAGATGTATAGTCTCCGGTTAGGACCAACGTTGGAGACACGAAGAACAAATTTAGCAACAGGAGGTTGTTCCTTGGATACTCTCGAGAGTTCTGGGAAAAGTCTAACGGATAGGTAACGATTCCTCTCTATAGACAGATGCCTTCATCATCCAAACACACATGAATCAATCAAAGAGCACAAAACAGAATAATAATTAAAAATGAAAACTTTGATTTACCAATTCCAGATTCCAACTTTGAAAGGATCAGACTTTTTGAAAGAGCAAGGTCCAAAGTTTTCAATCCGCCATTGAGCTAACCTCGAGATAGTCTCCACCTTCGTGTCCCCCATCCACTCTCTCTACAACTCTAAGATTCTTTTTGACTTCCTTTCTGTAAAACGATTTACTTCACGCCAAATGACATGATCCAAGCAAAAGGCAACTAACACATACGCAGGAGCCTTCATCGTGCGCCACGTGTACGGAGATGGTAAGTTTTTCTTTTTAATCATTTAAAACCGGTTTGTTCCGGTTTAGTAAAGACAAGATAAAACAACCAACTCATTCTTGGTTCAGAAATGGCGACGATGGAACCGAAGATAGTGTGGAACGAAGGGAGGCGTAGATTCGAGACGGAGGATCACGAAGCCTTCATTGAGTACAAGATGATGAACAACGGGAGTGTCATGGACTTGGTTCGAACTTATGTCCCGTCTTCGAAAGCAGGGTTGGGTTTGGCTTCGCATCTCTGCGTCGCTGCCTTTGAACACGCTTCCTCTCGCTCCTTCTCCATTGTTCCTACTTGCTCCTATGTCTCCGTACGTTGACTCTTCCTTCTTTGTGATTCATTTACCATTTTAAATCTTATGGAAGCTCGTCTTCTTGGCAGGAAACGTTTCTTCCTCGAAACCCGTCTTGGAAGCATCTTGTTTACTCAGAGGAGTCCAAGATCCTCAAATCTAGCATCTGATCCACTTCACTTGCTTTGTACCAAAGCTTTGATGAATAAAACATTACATTATTAAGCTTCGTTCATGTTGTCACTTGTAACAGCAACAAACAGACACTACTTATGTTGTTGTCATTAATAATCAAATAAAACATGAAAACATTATATTCTACATTGATATATGTTCTTTGTACATTGAGATAGGCGTTGATGTGGCATTCTAGCCAGTGACAAAGTAATCCATTTTCTCTGGAGGTAAGTTCAGGACTGACTGCTCAACCTACATCACAAGAAAAAAGTTCGTTCATATCATTTTAAAATGCGCATTAGCTATAGATGTGAGAAACAAGAGTAGGGTATAAGACTTGCCTCTTCGAAAGGAACGAAGACAAAGGGAGTCATGCCCCTCTTGTGTGAGACGGCAGGTATATCAGGATTGTGAGTTTCATCGTCTCTCCAGTTCTCAACTACTCCAAGAATGTCTTCTTCTGTGCTACTTCCTTCCTCATCGTTCACGCCACTTGTCACTAGTGACAGCAAATCCATCCTGTTATTCGCTCCTATCGCCGTTCCTCTTAACCTATACACCACACCACACCCCAAAACCCCATACCATTAAGATCACAAATGACTATAAACTGCTCAAAAATATATCCATAACACTCACTGCATAATCAAGTCTTAGATGGATGTACAATTAGGGTACTTAGCCTATCTTCCTTAGAGATTAAATCCTAGCAAACCAAAGTTCTTATGCTACTATGCAGTAACCAAAATGAAACTTCTTCTATCCTGATATTTTGAGGGGTTGTAATACCTTAAACGGATCCTTAAGACAGTAGGGCGCGTTCCTGGATACAGAACAGCTGCTTCAATCTGCAAAAAAAAAAAACATATTCTTCAGGATATAGAAGAATTAATGTTGTTGATATACCAATCCGATACACAGTTAAGAGGCATCTGACCTTGTCATCAGACATAGACAATGTATAAGTGCCTCTGTAAAGACCATCTGCTTTAGAAGACTTAAAGTTCATGTATTTGGCAACATCCTTCAGTTTCTGCGAAGAGTTCTGGAGTAACCAAAAAAAACGATGCAAATTATCAAACTAGACCACGCAAGCAGCTCAGCGTTTATATCTACTTAGATTGAAGTGTACAAACCTTGTAAAGAAATCTGCCAGAAGGGTAGAATCTTATGTAGCGGTAGTAACATACCTGCAAAAAATAGTTCCAAAAGAGGAAGCTACTCATTAGATGGGTCTCTATGGGGACAAGATGAATAAGAAAAAAGAAAAAGACTTTACAATGTGAACTGGATTTGTAATCTTCCACTCAGCAATTCCAGCTCGAATGTAAGTGTTCCTACTCACATAAATACCTGAGAATTAAGAAGATACAAAAGTGTGAAAGTCTATGATGAAGGGTCCATGAAAATATGGCCAACTTTGATGAAGAAAGATATATAACTAAAGTTGATGTTAGTCTAAGCATACAACACATGGCGCTGGAATCTCGTGAAGCAAGAGAGATTACCATCAGTACGAACTCTGGATCTAAGAAGCCACATTTTCCTCCATGATCCATCGTATTTAGACTGCAAGATCCTATAGTTTTCGAAAACTCCAGCAGTCTGCCAAGCTTTCAAGCACGCGTTACGCCAGAACACAGGGTTACGAACTGTGTACCTCCACTTCCTGCAGACACAAGCTGCTCTGCCAAGG
Source organism: Moricandia arvensis (assembly GCA_905132765.1). Classification (NCBI taxonomy): domain Eukaryota; kingdom Viridiplantae; phylum Streptophyta; class Magnoliopsida; order Brassicales; family Brassicaceae; genus Moricandia; species Moricandia arvensis. The sequence goes on along the minus strand of CAJHQP010003982.1, from coordinate 51,639 downwards.
TCATAAGGTAACATCCGAGCAAATACCTACAAAAAGTAACAATATATCCATTATGAGTCACAACTTCAGCATTTAATACAATAGCAAAAAGAAAGATAGGGGAAGCACCAACCTCGAAAAGAAGCTCATCAGGCAAGGTACGATGAATCAAAGCAGGATCATATTGAGGTTTACTGCTTGTGCTTCCGAATGGTGCAACAGGCCTTACATGGACTCCATAGAGATCTGGAAAAAGACAAAAATTTAATAAGATAAAACCACACTACAGAAGAGGTGTTAGATGTTATTACCAAGCCAAGGCCTCTTTGTAACAAAGTATTGAACAGTCCTGAGCCGCAACGCAGACTCGAGCTCAGCTGGTATGTTGAGAGCGTCTGTGAAAAAAATCAAAAAGTTTTAGAGAATCACTAAGTAGCTACAGTTTCACCTCTTTCTCCCACTAGTTCATAAACCCAACAACATTTCATATGAATGTAAATAAAATAAAAAAATAAACGCTTTACATTTTTCTCAATTTGTAAAAGAACACACATTTCATGAGTACTGTTCGCTCAATTATACTACTCGTTCCGCAAAACATGTGTGTTATGCAAATCAACACGATGAGTTGATGAAATGAAAGATAATCAATTCAGAGACAGAAAATCATAGGTCCAATTTTATCGAATCGAAAAGCTGGTGAACAGAGACCACCCGTTCTCGATATCATTCTATCCTAATTACGAACCAGTGGGGACAATATCGAATTCGCTTAAACGTTTACCAAATCAATTTGACATTGAAATACCTGAATTCATGGAAGTTTGCTAGATGATTGAGAAGATCGGAATGTAAAAATCGAGAGCGGTTTCGTAGCCGCTCCTCTGTTACCGGGAAAATAAAGGACGACGATAGGACCAGACCTGACACTATTTTTGTTTTGTTTTATTTTATTTTATTTGTGTCGTCTCCAAGTTCACATTATTCAAGTAAACCGACATCTATAGTATTGGATCTTTTTTTTTTTTGAAACACACACATACTAATGGATCAGTTCTGTGTCTTTCCTTCAAAACTCAAATTTACCAAATAAATTTTATAATTCTCATCAATAGCATTTTAGTCATTTGGCTTTAAGTATAGAGAAATACTCTAAGATAACCATAAAAAAAATTTTGTCACAAAAATAACCCTCAAGAACAAAAATGACAAATCTAATATTTTTTTATTTTTAAAAAATTAATTTTTTTTTTAATTTTAAACTTCACCCCTAAAACCTCATTCCATAAGTTTAGATTAGTTAACCCAAGAGTTAACAAAATGACTAATATACATTTATACCCATTAGGTTAACTAATCTATACTTAGGGTTTAGAGTTATGGGGTGGGGTTTTGGGGGTGAGGTTTAAAATTGAAAAAAAATAAAATTTAATTTTTTGAAAATAAAAAAATGTTAGATTTGTCATTTTTGTTCTTGAAGATTATTTTTGTGACAAAAACTTCAAAAATGGTTATTTAAGAGATTTGCCCTTAAGTATATATAACTACAAATCCAATCTAAACAAAAACATAATAGACAAGATTATTCATTAATTAAATGCACATATTCAAATTAGTATTATTTGAGAAAAACATTTTATTATACACAAATGAAATTAATCTTAAAAATTTAGTGGTCATATTTTATTATACACATAAAATTCATAAAAACTATATCATTTTGAAAATCCACTATACGCAAACAAATACACAAATCAGTAGGAAAAGAACTAAAACCATGTGTGTTTATTACTTAAAACATAATTACTCAATATTACAATATAAAAAATGTACTACAATAAAACATAATTACTCAAGATTACAATTTAACTATTAAGTTAACCAATAATTTACTGGTTATCAAACGTTTCAGTATAATGCCCTAACAGTAGAAATAATTCCTGTTAATTACTAAACCTCTGAGCTTAAGATGGATTAAGATTTACCCCTTTTTTAAGAAACTACTCATAATATTAAAAGAGAACAGAGTTCAAAAAATAAGAAACAAAAACAAAAGATAGCAGCCGTTATTGTTCTGCAGGTTGCATATTAAAACTCTGAATGAATGAATAGATAAAGAGAGAGACCTTCTCTTTCTCCTAAAAGGGCCTGTCTTCTTATGTGTATTTTCCTCAAAACTACCAAACTAAGCTAGCAGCTAAGAGACAGAACACACTTGTCTCCTCAAAGCTCGTCCTTAACTTCCTTAGTTGTCTTTTCCTCCCTTTTAGTCTCTCCAGCTGTGTCTTTGTTCTTGTCGATGAAGCTTATGATATCTTCCTTTGTCCTGTCTCCTTCATAAAGCACAATGTTTCCATTCGCTGATCTTAAGTAGATGGTCGGGAATCCCTTCACATCAAATGTGTCACGTGGGAAGTCGTTTGCTGTTGCGTCCTGGACGAGAGTGAAAAGAGTAAGAAGCAAGCAAGCAAGCAACACAACATTCTATAATTTAGAAGGACTTACAAACTTAGCTATGACTACACTTGGGTCGCTTTGGTATGACACAGCAACTTCGTCCAGGATTGGAACAAGGTTTTGGCAGTGTCCACACCATGGAGCATAGAACTCAAGCAACACTGCAAGTAAAGATATGATCCATTAGTTTGGGGCACTATTTATGATTTAACCTTGTTATGTAACGCACCGTTCTTTCCAGAGTTGAGGACCATCTCGTCAAGGCTCTCAGCAACAACAACCTTCACTGGCTCATTGTTTTCTAATGGGATGGGTTGAGATTTTTTGTGCTGTGGAACTTTTCCATCCTTGAAGTCATTGATCCATGATTCAATCTGGTCAACCTCCACATTTTTTTTCAGGTACTTCTTGTCATCCATTGTCTGGAGGATGATGAGAGGAACGTGGCTCTCTTTGACTCCGTAGTGCTGTTATTTGTTCAGGAGCCTGCTTAGCGTTTTGTAACCAACACGGTATGAAAGGGCTGGGAGATTATATGGTCGAGAAAGACTAACCTGGAATGCTTCTTGGCTGTTGTCAGCATCACCGAGAAGGAAGCTAAGACCCTGTCCCTTGTTGGCTGCAGCAACGTCACGGTACTTTGATTTAAGTGACTCAGCTCCTTCTCCGTTGAAGTTAATGAAAAACATCGCCTGAAATTCAATATATTATTACTCTATCATCAAAACCAATACAAGGTTGGGAGTTATAGAATCAGTGAAGAACATGTAACCTTTTTAGTGATAATAAACAAATAGAAACTACATCTTTGTAATGTATCATGAACTGGTTACAGAGTGGGACCTATGAGTTACCTTAGTATTAGGGATGTCAAAGAATTTGATAACATATGGGTGGTTGTTTGGATCCTTGTCAAAGACGGTGATAAGTGGAATGCTTGATTCTTTGACAAATTTCTCCAAAGATTCTCCATCAAAATCCTGAATGCATTCCACAACAATGTACCATAAGAACAAGACCACTCATTGATAATACACAAAGTGAAAAGCTTTCTCTCTTGTACCCTGGAATCAACAAACAGTTCATCAAAGGGTTTGAATAGCCTAACTACAGGTCCTATCACAGACTCGCCACGAGGAAGAAGCTTAGCATCAGAGGTGTGAGCGAAGTCATTGTCAGAGCGCAGCTTCTCAGCAGTGGCCATGAAAGAATCAAACTCAGCGCCAGATAGTTTAGGGAATACACCAACCTAAAACACAAGAGAAAAGTGACGTTATATACTAACTGCCATATATAATGAAATCATGTTTCTTGACACTTACCGCAACCACGTTCTTGTCACCAACATTGTCAGCAGCAGCATCAGCTGATTTGATTTCAAAAGAAGCAGGACCGCTTTGTTTCTTCAAGTAAGAAACAATACCGTCAGCGTCACGAGGTCCGTTGTAATCTTGAACAGCTTTCCCTCCGTTTCTGAGGATCTTGATTGTCGGGAAGCCCTGAACCTTGGTACTTGGTTGCAAACTCTTTGTTTGTTTCCTCACTTGCATCGATCTTGGCGAGAACAACCGGTGGGACATGCCTGCTCAACTCTGACGCAGCCTTCTCATACTGTAAACAAACAAACAAACAAGACTCTTCACTCACGGCTATGTGAATTAGACAAATAGCTGTGATAAATGATGATATATTTCATCATGCAAGTACGTATCTACCTCAGGAGCTAGCTGCTTGCAGTGTCCACACCTGAAGAAAGAAGAGATTACAAAATACACAAGATTTCAAATACCTTTCACGTATTAAATTACACAAGCACGTGCTTTGGATTCAGATCATAGATCAACAGTGTAAAGCCCCGATGATGTTAGTGATCAGAAGAAATCATTTCCCATGCAAATCGAAAAGGGACAAAAGAACAATCAAATGACCAATTCAGATCCATGCAGGAATCCATCAGAATTCACGAATCATGACACAATAATAAAACGTTGAATCATAACAAAGGCAATACCAAGGGGCGTAGAACTCGACGACAATGAAATCATGCTTGTTGATGGTTTCAGTGAAGTTAGTATGATCCAATGTCAACACAAACTCCTTCGTCTCCTTGCTTCTTACGCATGAAACTAAAAACGACAACACAAGGATCGTAAACAACGTGTGTCCTCTCATTGCCATTATCGATCTCTAAAGGGAAGCTTTGGGAGAGATATTTATCAGCTCGTTTTACGTAAAACTTAATGCTAAATGGAAACACATCCGCGTGGCAATCATTCATTGGATATTAAGTACTTATAGTTAGGCAACAACTTCTGTAATTATAATACATTGTCTTGACCATCTTGGCAGTTATCAAGTATACTATTCTGTTATTTTCCCAATTTATCAGCAGTGAAAAGTAAATATATAAGAGAATCTACAAGCAAGTAATCAACCAATCAATGAATATTATAAATTGAGATTAACATATACAACAATTTTTCTAAGCCGAATCTAATTTTTCATTACCAAAATTTTCTGATGCAAAATCAAACCCTCAGAGCCTTCTCATGAAGAAGAAGGCTGAGGTTGAAACCTAACATGTTCATGAGCTTTCACAACTTGTGATGTGAAATTACCTAAAGCCTCAAAGATTGGCACTAAACCAGACTGTAAGCTACTTGAAGCTGCATTGTTCACTAGTTTTATCGTTTCCTTATGCCTTGCTCTCTCTTCTTCTAGCTTCTTCCTCATTGAATCCAAATCAACCTTCAAATCATCCAGCGCTGAGACACCACTCTCAGACAAGACCATGCTTTTCTCCGATGCACCACCGTCTTGTATCTGCTCGTTTCTCATTCTAACTCTCGCCCTCTCCATCCTAAGATCATTCAACCGTTTCTCGAAATCATGGGAGACATACTCTGCTTTCACTCTCTGCCTTTGCTCCTCATCTTGTCTCTCCCATAGTTGATGTAAACTAGTGGCGAAACCTTCCATGGCGTTTGTGACGTTATCTCCTGAGATTCTCTCCATTGCTTCTTGCCAGTCTTTGCAGATAACGAAAACATGTGGAGCTCCAACACGGCTTGGAGAGAAAGGTGCCACTCCGTCCTCTGTTGACTCAGGTTCGTAGTGAAGACATCTTGAGAGCCACCCGTTTAGAGACTCCACGTATAGTTTCTGAGTGTTGACCCAGTCGTTGAAGCTAATACACCATTCTCTTAGCTCCATCTCAAGATCAAGAATAGCTTTAAGACCTGAGTCTCTTTGTAAGACGCCGGTGTTTGCCCTGAGAGATCGTACCTTGCTCTCCATGATGGCCTGGAACTGCTTCTGGTGGCACTTGAGCATTGATCTCCACATTCTTATCAACCTGAATCGTATTACACAAAGTTAATGTAGGTAATGTCTGAATAAAATAACATGGTTTTGGTTATTACCCGTGAATCAGTTGACTGAGCTGTGGCTGCAACTCTTCGTCTCTCAGTTTATGTATCCTACTGGAAATGGAATCAACGGATCTTATACAGACATCGAGTTTGGTTAGCAGCTTCCTTATGGCAGCTCGAGTTGTATCAATCTTGCTAGATTCTGCACCAAGACTATCTAGTTTCTTCAGTGTTCTGCACTTTTCTTCATAGATAACTCGAAGCTTCTCTTCATCCTGCCATCAACAAACGTCACAAGATGCCCCGGATCCAAAGAGACATTATTAATCCTCAAAATCAAGAAACATGTTGATGATACCTTGACTTCCTTGTACAGTTTCTTTTCCCAAGCATAGAGTTTCTCCAAGGTTGATGAGAGGTTTGTAGTGAAGCCTTCTGGAACATCCTGAACATTGTATGACTTTGCTATTTTCAATATCCTGGATGTTAACCGTATTGATGGTTGTGGCTGAGAGCGTGATGACACTGTGGATGGTGCTACCCGATACATGATCCGAGAGAAGATAACTACATAGAGAGAAAAAAAGCAACAAAGTAAGTCTCAAGTCATGCAAATCAATCCATAATTCATATAATCCACAAGCTACATCATCAAAGAGAAGAGTTCATAACAGTTCCATAGACAGCAACTAAGGTTCCTAACTTGAACAGATCCAAGGTAGAATAAAGACAGTTCACTAAAGTCTAGTACTATTGCTAACAGAGTACATATGTTTCTCCTTGCATGAAGAGAACTAACGTACTGCTACATTTAAAACACAGTTGCAGAGCGGGTAACATTAATCATTGCTGCATGTAACACACGGACATGCGTTTTCATGTATAGCTTATCTCAAATTGCAGAAAGGAATCTGCAATTAAGGAAGCAATCTCAGACGCAAAGAGAACATTACCTTTAAGGCCAGAGCTTTTCTGCTGATACGGTAACTTGCTAACCTCAAGCAACACAGCCACTTCTTTCCCATGTGAAGAAGCAACCTCAAATTCACTCTTGATCTCCTTCACAACTTCTCTTAGATCTCTAGTTGCATGAACCGACAGTGCAGACAAGCTACTTATCTTGGAAGACTCAACATCAAAAGAAGCTCCTACATTTTCCTCCAACTCAAAGCTCACTCCTTTCTTCCTCACATACTCTTCCTCTACTTCTCCAACGCTCTTCCTAGCAACAGCCTCATGCCCATTTAACTCGTGGCTGCTACTCCTTTCTTCTCCTTCATTAACATGGTGAAACTCAGATCCTTCTTCAGTGCTCGTAAACGATGACACTGTCTTCGAACTAAAAGAGCTCTCTACCATAGGCACATCCCTCGATGTACCTTCACCTGAATCTCCCATCTTCTTGATCTTCCTCTCGTGGATATCCTCTTGTTGGGACCACTTGCTAGGCTCGTTCTCAGGTATATGTTCTTTCATCTTCTCAACACTTCTTCTCTTCGAATGTTTCAACGTTTCTTGCTCCGTCTCATCTTCCAACTCAGGAATCCCTTCCCTCTCCCTAACCTCCCTCGAGTCAAGACTACTTGAACTAGACTTAACTCCACTAGTCGCCGGATAAAAACCAGAACTTTCACCCGCTCCAGCTCTATTGTAATCGTAAGTATCAAACACATTCAAAAAGTCCCAAGTGGAAACGGTAGGAGGAGACGGAGGAGGCCTCGCCGGAGAAGGCGGTGCTCTACGTTGTTCAGGATAACTATAATATCCAGCATTAGAGTATCCAAACCCACTCTCCTGTGGCCATTGCCCGTTCTCTACTCGGTGATTCTCCGGCTGAAACACTACCGGACGAGACGGTGGTGCAGACTTCTTCATGAAATACATTCCTTGATACGGGTTAGGGTTTGGATTCGGGTTCTCTCCCATAAAGCCCCAACCTTCAACAGGATATTGGTACCCTGCAGAGTAACCCGGATGATATCCCGGCGGGTAACCGGGTGGGTAACTTGGCGGGTAACCAGGTGGGTAAGTTTCCGGTAAAGTTCGTTCCTTTACCACTTTAGGGCTAGATTCAATGTGGATATGACCTAACGAACCATCAGATCCAGATTCCGATCCCGAATCGAACTCAGATCCAGACGATAAATGCAAATGCGAGCCTTCTCCTTCTCCATCCTCATCTTCTTCAAGAACAGAGTGCGAAACAGAGGTAGAAGAAGACGAGATCTTGTGATTCTTCTTCCCTTCGTCGGAAGGCAGAGTAAGAACCGGCGAATCCGGCGAACTGTTAGACCCAGCGAGGACCAACTCCTCGTCGACGAAACGCTTAATAGACTCTCCAACGTCGCAGAGAGACTGAAAGTAAGCGAGATGAGCAGCGGCTAAAGCAGAGCGGTGATATGACGCCGCTTTGATCAGTTCTTTCCTCTCTCTACAGAGAATCACAAGCGGTTGGTCATCGACTTTGGATCCTCCGCAACCCATTCCGTCTGTCGTCTCTCAAGTCTCATGCTTTTTTCGCCTGAAAGGATAACAACAAAGGAAAGACCATCTCTTTTGTGTTTTTCAAAACAGAGAGGGAGAGAGAGAGAAACAGAGGATTGAAGAAGAATTTGAAAAAAAGTTTAGTAATTTGTCGTTATGGGAGGGAAGAAAACAAAAGAAGGGTGAAACGTACAAGAGAGAAGCTCTCGTGCATGCGAGAGAGTGACAGAAGAATCCATGGGTTTGCTGATTTTTCTTTAAACGAGACTGTTAGCAGCAGACAGGAAGCAGAGGAGAGAGACAGAGAAAGCAAAAGGGTTTTCGAGTATTAAAAAAAAAAAAGGATTCGTCTTGGTGCAATTAAGTTTGTTGTCTACGAAATTTAACGGATAGGGATGTGTGTAAGGAAGCTAGGGATCTGGGGCGAAAATTAAATGCTGTGGGAAGAAGAAAGTGGGAGAGACGAGGAAAAAAAAAACAAATTTCTGCAGAATTTTTCCGGGAAAGCCTGAGACATGAGTGAAACGACGTCGGAGAGGGGAAGGAGGTTGGGATAAGACCGTGTACTTTTTATTATTTCTTTTTTGTTTCCTTTGCTACTTTTCACTTTTTACCCTTTTGCCCTATAACTTTCACTTTTATCTTTTTACTCTTTATCGAGTTTCAAGAAAAAAGGAAAAGTAAAAAAGTTTGAACTATATACTCCTCAAATTGTAAAATAAGTGTACAGTACAAAGGTTCGTCTAGTTTGGTAGGTGGAAAATGTTATAAACTGACACGTCAGTTGGTTTTATTGAGATAACAGAAAACAAATAAACTGTTAATCAAAACTTAACTGAACTTAATTGAAACAAATAGTAGTATCTTTGAACGTAACATATTCATGATTAATCGACAGGTTTAGTTAGTTTTTACTGAGAATAACAGTTTTTAAAAACAGCACAAATTTAAACTTAAGAGTGACATAAACTATGCCAAGAACATTTGTTTCTTTTACTTTAGTTGCAAGTCTTGTTAATAAACTGTTAGTCCAATAATATGATTATGTATGTTATACTTGCTTGTTACTGAAAAAATGGGTTTTTCTATAGATTACACACAATAAACACATCACATTTGCATTTAAACATAGTCCAGGATACCGATGGACATTGGAAATTGTAAAACATTAAAGTTACCAGTACAAACTTTGAAGAAATTTTTCTTTAAAATAACTGAGAAAGGGGGCTCAATGCTCGAAAAATAAGTGAAATACTAATAAACAAATGCATGAAGGAAACATGAACATGTTACGAGTAGAGATAGGGGCTTTAGGCTATAGCTAATAAGAAAAAAAAGCTGAAACATGCCATTGGGAAAGTGTGCTAGTCACGTGATACCAAATCGGGTTTTCACGTGCTTGTCATATCCGGTTCGCATGCATCTTCTCGTCCCATACTTGGAATTTCAAAATTGATTCTTTATAATTCAAACTTATCTTCTATTTTTTAAGTTTATGTTGTGCCTCTGAGAGATTCTGGCCACCATCAACCTCTTCATATAGTGGGAATAAATTTAAATAAACACATGTCATTTAAAGTTCCATAAAATATTGATTTGATATCATATGGTTTTATAGTTTATCTACTGTAAATATAATAAACATAAATATTTTGGTGACTATACTTAATTCTTTTTGTTAAGTTTGGTATTTTTCAGCTGAAATTGTAGATGCAATTCCTCTTAGTTTATGAATTTACTGATTTTAAAATACTACTAATATTGTTTCTAGTTATGTATCCACTAAAACATGTGTAGCATGTTACTCTATTAGCTATTACTAAATGCTAGTCTGCTATATAACTTTGAAGACTTAACTGGACTACAAAGACGGGACATAGAGGATTGGTCACTGATAAATTTGGTAAACAAAGTTGGCATGCAATAATCGACATAATAATCAAGATCTAAGCATATAGGGAGAGGACGAAAAGCAACAATAGCTTATCAAAAAGGGAAAGGAGGAGAAAAAAAAAGCAACACTAGAGTTAGGGTAATAATTATTGCAGTGTTTTATGACATTATCTTTATCTATATATGCATGTAACCCATGTAACCCATGTAACCCATGCTTCTCTCATCATGATCAAGTATGTATAGTATACGTTTCAGAAAGTGTATGGTATGTGTAAGAAGATATGTAAGAGAACTCCAAGATCTCTCGTTTGAATGATAAAATAACATGACTTTTACTGGGTTTGCATTGAGTATAATATCGATATGATGATTACAATATATAATACCTCAAAGTAGGACCGGGCTAAGTCGGATGAAACATTCATTTTGAATCCTTAATATTTTTGAAGATAATTATATATACATAATTATCCAGAAAAAATTAGATCTCCAAATCTGTAAAAAAAAGTTAGTTGGAATAGTAAAAAATCGCCTTAAATCCCCTAAATTTCAAGACCGGTCATGATATCAAGATTAATGTAATTATGAAACGGGTAAATACTGTGATAATTAAGACTTTAGCATATTTAACATTTTACTAAAAAAATAATATCTATAGTATATATATCAAACCCTTTGCTAAAAATGAAAAAAAAAATTATATAATCATGCAGTTAGATTATTTTCAATCAAAAAACTACGTACCAACATCATTATACCTTTGATAACTCACAAATTTGAATGCATATTAAATACGAATGAATGTATAGTAGGTCACTTGAGTGTTCCTTGTTAATGTGTGTAGAAAAAACTCTCAAAATCAAATAGCACAATTAATCACTAGTATCTATTTACAAGTAAACCGGTAGAGAATCATGCAATAATTAGTGGTAAAGTTAGTGAGGTAATTAATGAAGTGATGATATCACTTCGAATCTTAATTAATTCTTAATGGTTGTTAGTTGTTAAATATAGTCCAAACAAAATGGTGAGCTAACTAACTGCACGGAGATAAGAGAAGACGACAACGGTGGTACGTGGTTATTTCTTACTCCACATTTTATCCTTTTTACGTTAACTCCGCAACTCTAATTAGTTACCAATTCTTTTTGGTTAACCAACTCAATTTGATGACATAATCACTGTTGATTGCTTTTGGTTCTTTGTATTTTTCTTTTCCAGAATATGCATGCATCATCATTTGACATATTTAACAAAGTGCGTAATCTTATAGAGATCAACATTTAAAAATGTTTGACATAGAAATAAAGAAGAATAAGTGTTGTATTTGTTGTGTGCAAATCTTCTAATAAAGGTTTTTTGATGAACATGATACACCACTAAAGACCCTAAATCTAAATAACCAATCGATAGGGGGCTCACCATGAGTTTCAACTTGATGCGTCATCATTTGATGGCGTCGAACTCAGTCCCACCCACCCACCCGTCCTTTTAGATCCAATATCATTTTGACTTTTTATGCATTTCACAAATCAAAAGTTTCGAACAAAAAGACTTTCATGTCAAAAATAAGCTCCCTTGGTGAGGGAACAGTACCATCCTTTATAGGTTTTTTCGACGTCATCTTTCCATAGACGAATTATATAGATAATTTCATGGAGTCCAACATGCAGTGATCATTTATTTATTTGATAAAAAAAAAATTAAGTCATGTTGCAATTGTGTGCTTTTGTGGTTGGTAAGAGTTGAATAGTGAATACCCAATTTCTTGATCGAAATTTCTGTGTCTAATTAAAAGTTCCATCAAGAATTTAAGTAGTTAAATTAGTTTTTGCGTTTCTCTTCCGACATATGAACTTGTTATAAAAGGAAAAAACTCTCTATGAGAACATGAATTGCTTAATCATGAAGACATTTTTGGTCAGCATTTTTATTTGTCAACCTTGTAGAGAAAAAAACATATCATACGAATATTAACTAGAACCAATTAGCACATACGTATCGCAGGCGGCGTTGAAAACTTCCTTGAAAAAGCCCTAATGTTGATAATAGTATTAATGAATAAGTACGACGGTTAACCTAATCCGTCGAATTTATATTCAAAGTGCACCCAAAAGAGAGGAATCTTGAATGCTCAACCATTTATTAAAATTTGAAAAGTGTACATTCAAACCCCCATGAAGACTGCCGCGTTACATGATACCATGTGATTTAGAAAAATATGAGTTCTGACCAAGTCGTAGAATAGATAAATACTAGTCTAATGATTTCTTTATTTTCAAATTTCAATGCATGGTGTTTCTTTTACGCGCATAAGCGTGTGTGTGAGTGTGACATAAACTTTATTGTTCAATGGATAATTAGTTTAATCTCATTCTTGGTATAGGCTTTAGCTATATATGTGAATACTATAATGGTGTTCCAACATTAATTAAACATAAAAGGAGGATAGAGTTTGTTTATGTACAACAACACTCTTTAGGTGAATACGAGTAACGAACTATGTCAAGTTGGATAGAAAACGAAAAAAGAAACTGTTATTAAACAAATTAAAAAGCAGAATAAAGATATGATGATGTGAAAGTTATGAGTTTTTTAATATGTAGAATAATCGGTATTAGAAAAAAATTATAGTGGTTCTGGCGAAAAGAAAAAGCCTGAAGGGTGTTTGTAAGTGTATTTTTGGATTATGGAAATTTGCAACGTATCTCTGTCCCTCCCTCCCTCTTTTCACAAACAACATCATGCTTCCATCTTCATTATCATCATTCCAAATGCTTTGGTTTTGCTTTTAGAGAAAAAAAAAAGATAGGATTGCAAACTTTGTTTATGTACTTACCTACACAATCCAATTTATACACACACCTTCATATACTCAATAATCAACCAATGTCTGACAAACACTTCGCATTACAATCTTCTAAAAGAATATATAGATGTCCCTCTTAGTTTGGTTTTGCCAAATTTAAAGATTTTACAGTAACAATTACAGCTAATATAGTTAATCTGAAAATCTAATAACTGGACTTGGACTTGTTGCAAAATCGTCTGTTTGACCTAAGAAGAACATACATAAACAGTAGTCACAAAGAGCAAAACAAAGAAACTTGTGAGAATATTTACATCATGTGTTTGTCATCAGCAGTTATAATTAGATTCAAAGACAATTTTTTCCTAGATTGAATCTGTCTTTTGGTAGATCGAAAACATAATGTTCTCCAAGAAACACTGCTCCCTTTGATGCATCATCAACTAGTCTGAGATTTTCATTGATTTACTTTGCAGCATTATCTTAAATGCTGGAGTCTCTGGAACTTCTTCACCTGCTCAGTTTCGCATTTTCATTGCACAGTCTAGTAACTTCTTCAGCCAGATTCTGGAGTTCAACAGCTGCAGCAGACGCCAATTCTTTAGCATAAGAGGCTTCTTCAGTGAGTTTCTTATTAAGTTTTCCAAGCTCCTCTTTTTCCTCAATCAGTCTCATATTCTCCTTCTTCAGATTCTCTATTTCCATAGCCTAGTTGTATAATTAATACAAAACCCGATAAAACATGATTTTACCACAACGACTTGGTTGTGTCTAGAAGATGAAGAAATGAGCAAACTTTTGTATGAGAAAGATACCTGAGAGTTGAGGGTTGTTCCGTCTTTGATCTCTTCCTGAGCAAACACTCTATTTAAGCTCATCACGCTGGTCGGTGTTCCTGCTCCAGAATAAATTTCTGATTCATCACCATTTCTGTTGTGAGTATTCCTTCCTGATGATTCGTCTCCTCCTGCGATTTGCTGTGTATATGTTGATGATTGTCTCTCGGCTAATGAATCAAGTTGTTGCCTTAGCAGGATGATCGTCTCTTGCATCTCAGCCTTCTCTGATTTCTGTGCATATTAAGTAAATAATAAACGTTAAGCTGGTGAAATCTCAAACGGCTAGGGACGTTAGAAATAAATGGAGTTTTTAACTTACAGTTATCTCGAGCTGCTCCTGAAGTATCCTATTGTCTGCAGATTTTACCTTGAAAAAGGGGATTCATAGAAAATATTGTCACCAATCTGATTAAACAATACTGAGAAGTCATGAAAGCAAAGAGAAACGAGTATACCTCATGTTCGAAGATTTTCTCATTTAGTTGCGTAGTGAGCTTCGACAGAACCTATATCAAGCAGACACAAGAAAATATTATCCAACAAGTGTATTGAATTGGATTCATATAAGCAGTCTTGAATGAAACAATAACGGGGAGAAATTGCAACTATTGTTTTCTGCATCAACCTGGGACATTCCAAGAGAGTCTGTGGTATGATTCATTCCGAAAGTTTCAATCATCTGTTGCTCGAGTGCACGTATTTGATCCTTCTTTTCTCTGATTTCATCTTCCAGTTTCTGTATTTGATCCTGCAGTCAACAATGAAAACATGAAAGAAGCAGTATGTTATATGCTTAATAATTTGAGCACTGTTAAGTAAGGATCACACGGAAGGAAAGCTCACTCTGATATGGAAATCTTCAGGGTTGCGAGCAGCTTGTTCAGAAAGCCTTTTCAATGAACTGGTACGCAATGCTACTTCCCCAACTAGTATTTTTGTTTGCTCGTGAAGAAGATCCATTTGATCCGCAATAGTAGTTGCAATCTATACATCATTGTACTGGTTATGTCAGTAATATGCTACAGAATGACCACTTTCAAAACCTAGGAAATGCCATGTATAAACCGTAACAATATTATCTCACCAGAGAAGGGTCTCCTGATCCAACAGTTGCACTGAATGAGTCTCCTGCCACGGTTCTTTCAGGAAAAGACTTGTTTGTTGCTGCATTATCTCTTCTTGATGATTTTGTTTGTGGACACTTCGAGGAAGATGAAGCAGATCCATTTGTAGAGTTCTGGTTACCATCAGTAGGCAATGTCCCAGCCACACCATCAGATTTCTGCAGCATACATATTATGGGCCTTGTTTTTAACAGGATATGAATCATATTTGCCGAAGCAGTCTAAAATGGTTAGCATGTAACCTAGTTCTTATGATTTTGAATAGGATCATTCTTAAATCTTAATATCAGTTCACATCGTGCAGTAACTCCACCTATGCATAGAGGGAGAGTAGAACTTACTTTCATTTTCAGCCAGCCAAGCATTCCACGAGTTTTATTCTTTTTCCGGTCCTTTGTCATCTCATCCAGGCCACTAGTTCCACCATCTCTCGGCTCCCTGAAATGTTCAGAGACTGTGCTTCTAGCACTATCATCAGCCATGTTCTCTCGTCTTCTATCAGGTAAGTAAGCTAGCTGCGGATTTCATGGTGTAAAGTTAAACATCACTAACAAAGGACAAAGTCTAGAAAAACAAATATTAGCGTTCCACCAAGATGGAATGCTATCCTCAAACAACTTTGAATTAGCGTACAAACCTCATCCTCTCCAAAAGTATGCCTCCATATATGGTCAGGTTTTACAGAAGCTTTTCCTTGCAGCGAACTTTTTGTTGAAACCAAGATTAGTTTTGTCAAACGCTGAATTCTTCCCATCAGTGCTGCTTTGGCTTCATCCTCCTCCTCAAACCTTGAATGGTGTTTAACCTGACCATATTTTCAGCTTATAAAATGAGAAAGAGCACAATGAAAGCAATGCACGTTATTTCTGGGAGAATGAAACTTTAAGTGTACAGATATAACCAACAGATTCTAAAAAAGATAAAGTTGATTAAACATTAATCCCTTCAAAATTTTCAATCTGTTAGTAATTGCCTAAGACGCATAGAAGATATTTGCATTCAGTGATTTATAATATCTATGCTACGAAGACAAGAAAAGTCCCAAGGAACTATCTGCATACACCAACCTGAAGCTTTGGATCCGCCAAATCTTCTTGGTTAGACGTAGACATAGAAACCCCTTGCTTTAATTGCGTAAGTTCATCTTGTAAACATGATATTTCTTTCTGATACTTCTTTATTAGGGACTTTTCATCCATAATCTATATAAGAAGTTGTAAAATATCAAGATTAGAGCTTTTGCGAATATAAGGAACTCTAGGGATATCAAAACCATAAAGCACCTTATTTCGCGAAGCTTTGATTTCAACATGCTTGCACCTCTGAGCGAATTTCAGAGTGTTGTGCGTCTCTTCACTTGTACTGGATGCAGGTGTGATAGTGCAAATAAGCTGCAAAAAAACGCACAGGAGTAAGAAACCCGATATTGACACAGCAGCCTCTTAATTGATCCGGACTTTTACAAAAAGAGCTATATCAACACATGAATTCATCACCCAAAGAAACACATCTGGCTTTCACAAAATTCTCAAATAAACTATAATTTGACTTAATTAAGAAACTTACTGATACTCGTCCATGACCGCTAAGTGTTGACTGCAAGAGACGAGTAAGTTTAGAATCCCGGTATGGTATATGAGCTGCCTTGGCGTCTGTCAATTTAGATATAACCTAAATATGGAGATTGGAAGTTTAGTCACGCTTATATAGAGAGGAATACTGTAACACTGAAAGAGAACTTCCTTACAGTTCCCAGGGTAAGTAAACTTTTATTGATGGAAGATCCCTCTTTCCTCCGCTGTCCAGTTATTTCAGTTTTAGAACTTTCAGATCCAGCAAGATCAATGAGATGCTGCATTGAACCCAGAATCAGATGTTAGAGAACCAGAATGTCAGATAAGGAATGCACCTGAATACTATTCTCAGCAACAATTGTGACATAGCTCATATACAGTAACATAATCAGTTTGAGCTGTCTAGTAATTACCAACTGAGAAAGAGTAACGTCTTCTCCGTCATCTCCCTTTCCATGTGGACTGCTTTCTATTGTCTGAAACACACAGAAAACGCTTAAGGGAAAAAGGAACATAAAGCGCCCAATTATAAGGCACATGACAAAGGGTCTAAGGCGTATGTGTAGTTGTGAACGAGACAAGAACGATACACTTTAAAGCAAAAGGACTTACCAAGGTGAACATTGTGTGGCTCCGACTGCTAAAAAGGTTGACATTGTTGGAACCAACGTGCCTGTGTTCTGCAATAATTCCGGCAACGGTAGAGTTTAATAACAAGACCAAACAAAACAGAAATAAGAGAGGTATAACCTTATGAAGAGAAGAAAAAGTTGACAACCAATTGATACTTAATCATAATGATGCAACTATATTTATCCATCGTCTAACTAATCCCTTGCGAGAAGATTATGAACCATAAGACACATAATTTGATTATACTGAGGAACCTTTTTCTTCTAGTTGGCACATAATAATAAAAAGATATTATCCGAAAGGTGAGCTGAGGTTTAAATTTAACAGGTACACTACGATCTTATACCTTCTCCAGATGCTATGAGGGATAGGGCATGAGCCGGGGATAAGACGACCTCATCTTTAATGCCTTCAACATATATTCCCTATCAAATAAACACACTAATGCTAATGAAAATTACGATGCAACTGAAGCTTGAATAAACGAAATGAGACTGCAAAGCCCAACATCAGAATTTGAATAAACATAATTCACCGCTGACCTGAGCATCCTCTCGTATCCGTAGATTCTGCCCTGTTGGATCTAGTAAGTCATTAATGACCTGTAAGGATAATTAAAAGAACCCTATAAATTAGGCACCGGTGATTGTACAAGAAATCAACTTGAACTGAACTTAAGAACTAAAACCTATAGCATTCATCTAAGGTTCCGGGTAGCTTCAAATCAAAGGTGCCACACAATGTACATTAAGAATTTGGAAAACAACTGAGTATTACAAGCAGGTAATGCAAATAAATACTGGAGTCAGAATCTACCTCATTGTATATCTCAAGATATGAAACACGAAGAAGAAATTCCCGTTCTGGTGTCTGGATAGCTGAAACATAATTAGCTAAAGAAGCGAGTGCCAGATCCTATTAAGAAGACACAACTAAAGAGTAACCTATCACCTCCTGAATAATGCTGAACACATCCTTTACAGCCAACGGAATTATTCCAGGTGACCTTTGCTCCCCCTAAATGCAAAATATGTCGTTAGTCAAGGTCTAATAGGCACAGGTGCCAAGTAGATGGGTATTAGAGAAACACTTTCTGATATTTTTTGAACACGTGATACACCTATATAACAATTTACTTTAACCCCTAACAAGAACGATGTAAAGGACATCATATATCTCAGTGAGCACAAAATCTCTAAAAAAGACGAGTACCACACGGAAACAAAGGTCAAGACAGTCACGTACAGAAATATAGGAGAAAGGGTTTTGATCACAAATCACTTGCCGAACTGATCATGTTCAAGTTGCAGCAGATATCCAAAATAAACATGAAGATACTGCTCCTCATCTAAAAATTAACTTACATGCATTGTATGAGTCTTGCCACTGCTAGTAACTCCATAAGCAAAAACAGTACCTGAAAATAGACAAAGAGTTCGAAAGCACCAAACTTGAAGCCCTCCCAGCATCACATTGTTGAACGTATAAGAGAAAGATTTCTCATTTTAAGAAGAAACTAAGAGAAAAACATGAAACATACCATTTATTCCAGACATAGCCCCACTAACAACTTGCTGAGCAGCAGTATCATAAACACGACGAGTTGTAGTTGGTGGACCAAACACTCTATCTGTAACCAAATAAAAACACACACTTGACCAAATCGAGAACAAAGAAGCAAATACAAGAATCTTCCGGATAACATTTTCAGTAACACTAACCAAAGGCATAACAAAGATCAGGGTTGTACTCATTCCGAATAGTGTAGTCTCCATCCGCATACCACGCAATCTCATCTCCATTATTCACCTCTCTAGGACTATTCCAAATATAACCAAATCAAAATGTCAATAAAACCAAAACATAAACCGTATCCCAACCTACCGGATTCCTATAAATAATTACAATCTCGTATCCACATTAACCTAACCAAATCAAATGTCAACAAACCATAAACCGGATCCCAATCTTAGACCACATTAACCTTACCTGAGAGGACGGAAGCGAATCGTGACAGTGATGTTCTCCTTCAGTTTCGCGGAAGCAACCGCCGTACTGGAGGAGGTAGACGGAGACGGACTAGAACGTAGATGCGAACTCGAAGAAGCAGCCGGAGAGGAAGGAGTTACCGGGCGTTTCGTCGGGGGAGATTTGAGAGGACGAGACGGAGAGATCGTGGAAGATCTCTGAGACCTAGGAGCAGACATTGTTTAGGTCTAAGAGAGAGAGAGAGGGAAGAAGAAAGCTCGTTGGCGAAATCAATGGAGGTCACGTCATATACTGTGTGTTTCGTTTGTTTTTTTATTTGTTCCCCACTCCCTCCAAAAAAAAAAGAATAATATGGAAATGACGAAAGTACCCTCAGGTATTAAAGTGCTGCTACCTAATTGGTTACAAAATGTTTCTCTATTTGAACCATTATTTATTTTTACTCTGCAACTATAATATGCTAAAAGAGTTATTATCACATGGACTCAAATATTTTAAATTATTTTCTGAAACTGACAGGAAGGAATTTAAAATAATTTGGTGAGCTGTCAATATAGTAATATTCTGAATTCGAGATAACATAGTTGTTTGTTGTTGTTCCTATAAAAAAAAGTTTTTTATTAATGTTTATCTGAGGAGGGCACAGAGAAACATTTGTTTTTGTTATTATGCTGATTTAAGTGGTAAATAACGAAAATGTCCTCACCTAACCGTTATTTTGGGAGGGTATGATTGGAAAAACATCAAAAATAGTGGGAGATCTGTTCAGTATTTGGCGGCATTAGTGATAATTAGTTAAGCGATCATTGATCCATGTTTGGGCAAGTTCATATGCAAAGTAAGTTAACTAGCCTAAGCCCAATTTTGTACGGATCAAAAAAGTAACTTAAATTTAAAAGTTAAAATTGATTTCGAAACTAATCATCAATGTTCAAACCAGTGTTTTAAAAACCAAATCGGACCAGTCGATCTAACCAGTCTGACTGTGATAAAAAGATCAAAATTTAATATAATTAATTTGTTTTCAATTGTTATTAAAATTTAATATTTCTTAATCAAAATTTGGTTTATTTAATTAATTTTATTTTTTTATTAACGTAAACTATATCTTTTTGGTTCTCATATAGTATTTTTATTTTGTCATATTCATAAAATTTAAAATTTCAGTTATAAAAATAAATATATACAATAATTTGGACAGCTAATCATTTAGTTTTTATCAATTTCATTTACATAATGTTCACTTGTTTATTGTATATATAGCTAAACTTATACTTATTATTTATTTTTTAGTTAATAAAAGAGAACAAAAACATATCATTTGTAAATCTACTTTTAGACATATATAATGTAAATATATAATTATATATATATATATTTAATTGTTATAAAATAAAAAAATTTGGTTTGACCGATTGAACTGGTTTAATTAGTCAACAAATAGCTATATGAGTTGTGTCCGGTCTAGTTTTCAAAACATTGGTTTAAAGGGAGAAAATATCCATTAGACATCACCATTTGTATTTGTGTGTTGTGGTCGTGGACGATAATACTGACAACGAGTTTCACAGTTGTTGCTTTGTTGCCTTGTGACAACGATAGAGGACATATAACAACGGTAAAGTGACTTACTAATCATATTCGTTTTTGAGTGTTTCAGAAGAAAAAAAAATCATATTCGTTTTTGAGTGTTTCAGAAAAAAAAACATATTCGTTTTTGAGTGTTCAGAAAAAAAAATCATATTCGTTTTGTAATTGTTAGGGACAACATAGTCGTTAGTCGTTCAAACTTGTTACAAAACGTAAGCAAGATTTAGTTGTTGGCGACTATGAAACAAACAACAAAACATGATTGTTGTCGCTTGATTTAAAGGTTGGTGGACTAAACTGATGAAGATTCCATTTGTTTTTTTCATTGATTGTGCTTTCCCAAATCGAGCAACATTTCATTTTACATGAATCATGATAGTAAAATCTCAGTTAGATAGATGTATGTGACAAAAGGTGGATGTGAGATATATATATGGATATAATATAACGTTCACGTTTGCTCTCACTGAAGATAGTTTTGTTTTTTTTTTTGTAAAATTGATAACCAAATCTGCTGTGGTCCATTTGGGTAAACATCACACGATCTAGTTGTTGTTCTATGGAGCCCAGTAACATAAAGTTTATGACAATTCAGTTTATAATTTTAAAACTACTCAACTTGAAATTTTTATAAGTTTATGTCTGGATTTATGGGCTTCCCATATAGAACCCTTACAAAAAAAAATTCATGCCATGATTATCGGATTCTTAAGTTGAGTTTTTCAGAGAAAGTTAAAAAACTATTTCTTAGATTTTAAACCACCTCTAATGGGAGATCTTAAACTAGAATCCTTAACAAAATAATATTAAGATAATTGGTGGAGTCCATATTTCGTTAAGGAATGGGCTTTTAAAATCCTTAACTAAAGACTCAATCTTTACACTATTTACGGGTCCCATGACACATGACAACTTTCAATTGATTCTATTTTTATTTTTTTATTTAAAAAAAAATAGAAAAGAAAAAATAAGAATATTTTTTTTTAAAGTTTACCTATGATTCCGAGCAACCGAGAACACTGTTGAAGGTTCTCTTATAAGGAAATTTAAGAAACTGTTTTTTAAAACCCTTAAATAAGAAACAGTTTTTTTTTTTAATTTTCCTTAAAAAAATTAAGAAACAGTTTCTTGACTTTCCCTAGAAAACAGTTTCTTGACTTTCCCTAAGAAACTCACCCTAAGAACCTGTGGATAATCACTTCTTTCATATTAGTCAATGCAATCATTACCCAAGAAAAAAAAAAGAATTTCCCTATTATGCATATGATGAATCCTATCAGCAATAACTCATCACTAAATCCAATATTAATACATTACAGCCAAAAAAAATCTATATAAAAGTATCAAAATATGTATTAGTTTTA
Organism: Moricandia arvensis; assembly: GCA_905132765.1. Taxonomy (NCBI): domain Eukaryota; kingdom Viridiplantae; phylum Streptophyta; class Magnoliopsida; order Brassicales; family Brassicaceae; genus Moricandia; species Moricandia arvensis. The sequence goes on along the minus strand of CAJHQP010003982.1, from coordinate 29,530 downwards.
CAGGTTCATATAATTCCTTGTGATGTTTTTAGTCTGAACCTTCATCAATTAAGAAGAGTACTACATAATTAATAATTAATAATTAATCAACAGTACTATAGTGCAGGTGTACATTGTTTACATGGAAGCTCTTCCTTCAAAGATTGCGTATGTTTATGTCTCACCATCAAAATATCCTTAGTGAAACACTGGAGTCAAGGTTTGAATTTAATATTCTTACCCTAGTAGTTATAATGTTATTTCTTCTTTTTAATTTTGTGATATAAACAAAGTTTACGGTACAATTATCTCATTAGTCTTTCGTTTTGTCATGAATCTGGCCTGAATCTCAGAGTACGCCGGATTTGGACCACGATCACAAAAATGGAAAGGTACTTGCGCTGGAGGGCAGAACTTCACTGCAACAAGTAAAAAGCAAAAAACATCATGACTACAGGTAAGTAGAATCACTACTACACATCAAAACATCAACTTGAGCATGACGCTAACCTTATGTGTTTACGCAGCTTGGGAAATGGTCACAAACTTTGGGAAGCGGGATCCACGTACAAGGCACAACTGACATCAGATAGCAGAGTGATCATCAGAGTCGAGCCAAACACACTATCTTTTGATTCCTTGCGTGAAAAGAAATCTTTCAGTGTTACAATCTTTCAGGTGCTTTTGGTAATGTGACTGCGTCTCTGGTTTGGACGGACGGATCTTACAACGTGAGAAGTTCAATCGTTGTCTATTCTTAGAATATAAACCAGGAAATTAAGACAAGAAATAGAGATAATAGTAGTTGGTTTCCATCTGGTTTTCATTACACTTTTATGTAAGCAAGATTATACCTAGCATTATGCATTACTTTTCTCCAATAAACAACAAATAATACATGTAGTTTGGAGACTGGCAGTATTCATTTCAGGTTCTGCGAGGACCATGCTGAACTCGAGCTCTTCGTTTTGAACCTTTCCTTGCGAATTTAGACTCTCTACTCACTCTAATACCATGAACCGGACCAACACCACCACCTTGTTGGCCCGAGTCAGAAGAAGGATGATCTTTCCTCACACCAACTCTAACACGATGGCTCCTCGGTCTCAGAGACTTTCTAACCCGCTCTTCTTTTCTCATTTCTCGTCTCGATCTATAATGGTATCTAAACGACCCATCATCATCACTATAACTATCATCACCATCCTCTGTATATCTGTGGTTTCTGCGTCTTCTTCTTCTGCGTTTGGTGTGTAGGAGATCATAGCAGAAGAAACTGCAACAATTACTAAGAATGTGAAACCAACATGAGACTAAAGCCCAGAGGAATCTGAAGAAACCGTGGATGATACAATGCCAGAAACCAATTTTGTATAACATGTAGATGAAGAAGAGAAACAAGTAGGCTACGATTAGGATTAAGGCGGCTTTCGCAAGACTAGCCACGCAGAAGTTCTCGACGTAGCATAACACATCCCACGGTGATGGGCAGAGGGAACTGTTTTGTTCCAAGTAAGATACTTTATAGTGTCAGATTAAAAGAATCAATAAACTTTTGAAGAAGATATATATGTATGTGTGATCACTATGATGGTTTTGGAAAGGTACCTGCAAGATTTTCCAGATAGAAAGTCAAGCGGAGAACCAAAGAAGTTTCCGAGAGAATGAAAGAAACCTGTGAAGAACGAGTCCATCACACCACCACCACCACTTCTGATTTTAGATTATTCTTTGATCATTAAGCGGACAAGACATTAGAGAAAACCACTGTAACTGCTTTAGATCTGGTTGTTAACTGTGTGGAACCTTTTTATTAGTTTCCCCTGTCTTTTGCCACGATATTTTTTTTTTGTTTGTAAAAATAATTTCAGAATAGAAACCACTGAGTACAGTACATGCGTTAACTCTACGAATTAAAAACAAAATATCCAAAAGAGGGGGAAAATCAAACTTCATTTTAGAAGTGTCATATAACTTCAGAGAGTGAATGGTTCTATGATTCAAACGGAAACAACAACTTGGATAAAAGCCCATATGATGGTGAATCAGATCAATCCATCCTTCCCTTTAGGATCCTCTCTTTAATCTCAGTTGGTGTTCTGCAACAGTATCACCAACAAAGTATGTGTAAGAAGTAATGTTGGATAGCAAAATGTGGGAGAAGAAACCTACTGATAAGAAAGTGGAAACTCACACAACGTAGACATGCCCTCCCCAACCACTCAGACAATCACGGTCAACTGACGATAGAAGTGCTTGCGATATCGTCTCAAACAGTTCCTCCGCTTCCTGATAAATCCCAAGTTGTTAAAAACAAAGTCTTGAGACATACTAGTAAAAACGGAAGATGGCTAACAAGATAAATCTTCTCAACACCCCTTGCCAAAAGGGAAAACTGAAGATATCCAAAAGAAAGCTAATGGCTATTGAGAATCCTACGAGTGTTAAGCAGCCTAATCTTCACACAAATTAAAGCCTCTACTTTTATATATAGCAACACTGAACCTTAAAACCCACCAAATTTCAACACAGGACTCTGGTAATTTAAGAATTAGCATTAAAGGGATTCCGTAATTAAAAAAGAGATGAAAAAGTAGACAAACCATATCTGGCTTGTACATTGCTTCGCAGGCACCATACAGTGATTCCGAAGCAGTTCCAGATACAACAAAATCTTTAGCCAACTCCCTGCATTTTTTACAATAGCACCACAGTTCTTAATATCATGTTTGCCATTACAGCAAGAAACAAACGAAATGCAAGAGTAATGGAGAACTCAATCTCGATAGAACAAAAGATAGCTAACACGAGTGAAACTGAATAAAAATAGTGAAATGCTGAAAGCATATTAGTATACATCATTAGAAATAAGTCCAACAAAAACTCAAACCATGAGGAAAATAAATGGCATCCACAAACCATCTCTACAAATAATTACCGACACTAGACTAACCGAGCTAATTGTTATTGAATAGGAGAAACTACGTCCTTACAAAACAAACAAGAAAAGGAGATGAGCTTACTTGGCTCCAATGGAGTCCATGGTACAGATAAAAGGCTTGTCATCTTCTCCCAAGCCGGCAATCACTGGTTGGCACAAGTAAGGACCGAATCTGAAATAAAAACACCCAATCTGATTATCTTCCAAAGTCATGATTCAGATCGAAACCAAGCAAATCTCAGTCCTAAACCACAATAAAAATTCAACTTTTCAAGCTAAGTAAGAAAACAACACAAAGCACAAACCTTTTCTCGTAAAGAATGGCAGAGACAAGACTAGCGAAAGTCTCAGGCTTCATGTCTCTCTCTTCACGAAGCTGGTACAGCTTATGACGAAACACCAAGCGCTGGTACCTTTCATCCCCACCAAAGTAAAAATCTTAAAACAAGTTCAAAAAGAGAAGAAGCAAAAATAAACATGTGGAAGCTTCTTCTTACAGTGTTTGGACATCGGTGGCGAGACCAGAGAGGCCGATGAAGACACGATCGTGGATCTTGGAGATTCTCTGGAAATCAGTGGCGATTGTCTGGAGCTGCACACCGAGCCTACGATCACTGGCGATGGCGAAGCAGTTCTTCCCAACCATAGCCACAACGGCACTTCCATTGTACTCGAAGATCTGCATCGCCATCGATTAGTTAATCACCATTAGAAAGACCAAGTGTTAGGGTTTCTGAAACTTAATTAAGAAGCTGGGAGTGATGAAACTTACCGACATCGGAAGATTAGGTTTGTCTGAGAGAAAGTTTGAGCTTTTACCGAACGGAGAAGTAATATGAGACGGAGGAGAGAAAGTGCAAGTATAGTCGACGGTGGCTTGGAAGAAACTCCAGCTGAATCTTGTTGGGCCTTTTATGGGCCATTAGGATAGCAGAATGGTCTTTTGTCTAATTCCGTAAACAACATTAACGGGAAAAAGGCTAATTCATACATTAACAAGGAGCTGCGGTCCCGATCAATACATACACTCATATCCTGTGCTAAAATATACATCAACTCAAATCTATTACTATAAAAAAGAGTTCTCTCTCTCCTGAGAGAGCCACGTCATAAAATAGTGAAACTACATGATGCCACGTGTCTTTCTTATTGAGAACTTTAACTTACGTTTCAATTAGTTGGACTTTTGTGGTTTACATTTGGGTTTGGGCTTCAATATGATAACCAAATAAGTCCAACCCAATCGTCACACCTCTCTTCTTCCCGTACGGCGACCATTTGAAACTAGGGTTCATCGTGTTCTTATGTTACTAACCATAGCGACAATGGTATATTCGACTGTGTTTTGTGAGACGAATCGTTATGAAGATTCCCTGGATCGAGTTGTATTTCTTTCGTTCCGTCTCCGTTTCTTTTCCCCTCCCCGAAACCGTTACAGGATGAGTTTATTTAGAGTCATTAACAATGTTTTTAATTTCCAGTGATTTTCCATTCATTGCATCTTCGCTCTCTTTAAGGCCTTGAATCTCCAGCTATAAAAAGGTGAGCTTACATTTACCCTCACAAATCCAAATAACAATTGAAAATATTCCACCGAAGTTTCAGGGAAGCAGTAAACATGAAACGCGCTCATCCTCGACGTTGAGGTAATTCCAATGTGAAAACACATAATTATCGATTTTTTTTAAAAAAAACAAAACGGCAATCACTTTTATGTGACTTTTACATCATGATTGTTGGAAAGAGGCAGTAACTGAGAAAATTATTATATGATAATAATAACACATTTTTATCCACATTTAGTCAGTTTCAAACATTGAAACCAAACTCCAGGATGAGAAAGTTGATCCCATACAGCTTCCAATTCAAAGGTTTGTATATATCACAATCTCTCTCTTGCCTTTGAGTATAAGCAAGTATTCTTTTTTATGGATTCATGAAAAGTCTAAGAGAGTAAGGGTTTTAGTTTAAAAGAAAAAGATATTCTCTTGAGATGTTGATTTTGGTTTTGTGATCAGGTTTCAGGAGAGATTTTTGGAATCAAGAGAAGCAGTTAGGATTAAGCTGGAAGCAGTAAAAACGTAGCAGACAAGTGTAATGGTAAAAAGGATGATGGAAAGCCCCCTGAGACGCCCAAAGATTACATGTTATAACTAGAAGGGGTAAAGCAATTCGATTTGATTTTCCTTTACAGCACATGATATCTCTGATTTTATTGATCCATTGATTAAAACTGAGTTACTGGACTGTCTTCAGACATCGTAATCTAGCATCACCTTTGGGAATGTCCTCACAATGTCTAACTTAACAGGTAGGGTCACAGTGTCCTGTTCCAATCGTTTTCTGACCAGGGAAGTGCATCCAACCAACGAGTATTTAGCTAGCTCAAAGGTCTGGTTTGTATCTAGCCTGGTTCATATATGACGAAGGGGAAGACCCTTACTACTGGTGAGATCTTGGTTTCCCTCAAACATGAGATGTCGCAGGTACTTTGAAGATATAGAAAGAAATATATATATATATATATATATATATATACGTATTTGGAACCTAAGCTAACACTTATAGTTACCGACTTACCGCAGAGTTGAGGTGTTGCACATATAGGTTCTCTGTGTAGCCGCATACTTTCTGAGTCACTCAAGCATACAGCGGGTTCATGATCCCGACGGGTAGTGATACCAGAGGAAGAAAACGAGAAGAGAAGTCTTAGAAGCCCATTCAGTTGTGTCTTCCATCACCATGATACGGCAACAGATTTCAACATCATTTTTTTATTTCCATAATCACCTTCTAAAAATCTGCCTACCTCATTTGCAACTTACACTATCAAAATCTGACCGCAGCTCTTGAAATAAAGGTAAAAATCTGTGGTTTCTCTCATTCATTCTCTAACTACCACCATGCCTTTATCTTTTCCAAAACATGTTTCTTTTAATTGGTTTCTTTTTGCTTCCAAGATTTGGATTCATTTCATATTCTTTTATATAAACCATGTATTGCTGCAAACTCTGTTTAAATCTAAATTAGTTGTGTGTAACTTAAAACTTTACACCCAATTTCGGTTAACTATATTATTTGTGGATATAATTTTAGAATCAAACATGACAAATAAAAACGAACAAGGGATGTTTGTGAGGAGGGTGCTGGGTGTCGTTAGCCATATCTTTTTCTGAAACTCTAATACTAAAGTGAATCAATAACTCCTCATAGGAGCTTAAAACTCATCTTATCGATGGTATTGGTCATACATTCTCAAATTTTTTAGTATGTCTTTCTTATTGTGTTTAGAAATCAATTGGGAGGAGACTGCATAACTTTAGATAAAGAAAACCAAACCAGAGAATTAGGTTATGCAGGAATCGGTACGACAGCAAAATCAGACGTTAATTTTTAAAGTATTTAGTCTTCTGACACGTGATGTTCCTACAAACAAGCAAAAAAGTTGTTTATCTAACTTATGAAATGTATGTAACCTCATATTGTCTTTGAATAATTATGCAAAGGATTATTATTCTTCTCCTAAAAATGGGGTTAATCAAAGGAACTTATCACTGCATTAAAATATATATCTTGGTGCTCGATTACAACTTATGAACTACAACATAAAACTGTTGATATATTCCATGCTTCTATACATGTAACACAACACACCAAGCCTCAATTACAACTTAAGAATTACAAGGTAGCTCCTCAAATATTCACCATTATTTTACATATAATATACCGAGATGTAAAAAGAAATATGACACTGAGTAACCATACACAAAATCCCCCCCCCTCACTTCAAAAACAAAAAAAACAAAAAATAACAGTATAACATTCCAAACTCTCCTTTTCAAAAAAAACATTCCAAACTCTAGAAATCCAAAGTAAAAATAATTGAAACACAACAACTTCAATCAAATAAATGTTCACAACAAAAGACGTAACTAATTTTCAAAAAGAAAAACGTCGTAGAAAAAAACACTTTACAAGAAAAATAATGAACCATTATATTTCACAAAATATAAAACTCCGCGCTTCTCGCAGAACATGCCTATAATCCCGCTTCATAACATAAAATAAATTAAATGATTCAGATTTTTTGTAGAAGGCCCATTAGCATTTTCATGGCCGTCTTACTATTAGTTATCTCCGTAACGTTACATTCACTAATTCTTTTAACCCACTTTGTAACAAACCCACCAATAATCTGTTTCACTTTCCGTACAACCCAAGCAAAGCCAACAGATATCATAGATCTTATCTTACGAACAAAATAAACGTATGACATGCTCAGAAGACACTTTAATTTCTCTTAACAACCAATTACTACAATTTACACACCCACAATATTGACAGGCATTCGTACTCGAATAATAAACAGAATACCTCCGCCGCTATATATATATATATATATATATACATTCTTAGCTCCCATCATCATCAAGCTTCTATACACACAAAAACCTGCAGTTATGCTTCCACCGACGAGAACTACTCGCGCTGACCCTGCGGTGTTGAGACGCCGCGCATCCTACATGGCAAAGTTGCAACGTGCAGGGGAGTACTGGCTGGCAGACGTGCGTAGGTGCCTACAAGAATAGAGCAAGCAGCTATCCAACACCAAAATCAAAAACATCTGCAAACTCACACGAATTCCCGAGCTCTCTAGGCGCCCTCTACGCACTCTCCGTCGATACACAGCTGAGATGACAGCTTGCCTTGCCCACGGAAATGGTGTGGCTCATTATATTGAAGGCATTAAGCAGTTTCTCGCCTTCAACAACACTGAAAAAGGAATTAAACATCTTCGGATTTCGGCGAATAATAACTACGCAAAAAGGTAATTACCTACTTGCAATCCTTCATCTGGTTACAGGAGAACATGATGAAGGTAAGAGATTAATGGACCTCCATAACTGTAAAAACGATGTTACTGAGGTCGATAAACTGTGGAGACAAGTGCCATTAATATAATAATATAAATCACCCGATAATCACATCCCGCGCGTAGCGCGGACCGCCTCTAGTTATATTTAAATTTCATACATCAACCAACACTTTTCGGTAAATTCATATATTGACCGTGTTTCCGTTAGTCAAATTGTAAGGGAGTCCTACGTGGAATTAACGGATGATTACGTGGATTTATAAAGTTAATACGTGGAAATTAAGCTCAAAACGACGTCGTTTTATTATAAAAAAAATCTTTACCATTTGGTTAGTGAGGGGATTTGAACCCAGGTTCCCCCTTCAATAACTCTTTCACTCAACCAATCTGCCAGGAACGATCCATTGGTTTACAATATCATATATACATATTTATTAGTTATCTGTTTCGGGTTCACCAAAAAAAAATCATTTTTAATTAGTTTAGAGGGGACAATAATCCATCCCCCACTAGATCTCTCTGCCATGTATGATTCATATGATAAGAATTGCTCAAATGTTTTGTAAAAAAAAAGAATTACTCAAATGTTAAATAAAAAATTATATGTTTCAATTTATTTGTATATTTTAATCCAAATAATTTATATTTGAATTTAGTTTCTCGTTCTTGTTCGGCTTGATTATATCTTAACCAAATAAGCCCTCATTTGATGTGAACACGACTAAAAGACATTAAGATTTTGAGTTTAATTAGTTGTATAATATTTAATGATTAACTCTATGATTAATTAGGTGATAAAATAGATTTTTATGCTGCTCACATGGGTGTGCACGAAATAATACTTTTAACCGGATTCAAATCCCCATCTAAATCAAATATAACGATTTTTTCAGAGAATCAGAATCGATTAATGATAAATATGTATATGTCATATAATTAACAGATGAATCGTATATGGCAGAGTGGTTGAGTGGTGGATGGGTTATTGCGGGGAACCCGGGTTTGAAACCCCCTCTAAAACCAAATGCAAACGAATCTTTTTTGAGGAACCTGGTACCCATGAATAATAAATATGTATATATGAATTAGGAAAACAATGATTCATATATGGCAAAGTGGTTGAGTTGGAATAGGTTTCTGAGCGCAACCCGGGTTCGAATCCACCCCCCAAAACAAACGAATTTTTTTTTTTTATTAAAACGACGTCGTTTTGGGCTTAATTTTCACGTAGTCTTCCGTTAAGTCCACGTAAGACTCCGTTAATATTTGACTAACGGAAACACGGTCAATGTATGAATTTACCGAAAAATGTTGGTTGAAGTATGAAATTTGAATATAATTTGAGTTGTTGTATGTTTTAGCACATGATGTGAGTGTATGTATTGATCGGGACCGCGACCCTTTGTTGATGTATGAATTAGTCTTTTTCCCCAACATTAACTCATGATTGGTATTTCATTAACCAAACTGTGTTACAACTCAAAGTCACTGTGATAACATCGACTTGCGTAGAGAAAACAAGTATGAATGAGAAGTTACAAATCAAGGTTTGAATTTGATAAACTGGAGAAGCTAAACGATTCTTTCTATCAAGGCTTCATGGCGTCAAAGCTGGCTTCATTACTTTCTCTTTTCCGCGGATTTAACCCGTTGGATGGGCTGGGAAAACGACTGCAAGAGAGCTTTCTGTGCGGGTAACTCAGCAATGAAAAGCAATGTTTGAGCCCATCCAGCATATTCCCCATATTTAGACACAAATGCTTCTGCCACTCGGCTGCAGAGTTTATGCGTCAGTTTCGCACCAGCTAGGTCTGGCACAAGGTACCTTGTGGCTATCTGGTTCATCACCCAAAACAAAACAAAAGAGAGATACTTAGCCATCTCCCAAAATGGTAGCTAGCTATTGTTTGATCTCAATCAAGTAATTACTACATTTTTACCTGCCAGACATGTGTGTCAACGGGAATGGCACTATGCTGATCAAGAGAGAACAGAGCTATGCAAGCTGCTACCTTCGGACCAACTCCAGGTAACGTACATAGAGCAGCAATTGCATCTTGAAGTTCCATTTTGCGTAGAGACAGAAGCCATTCATCTCCCCCACCTGGTTTTGATTGCAAAGCACTTACTGTACCTGTTATGTACTTCGCTCTGCTCACCACACACAAGATGTAAACCAAAAATCAAAGTTGGCTACTCAAAACAAAACCAATCAGAGAAAAAGGCCATGAAACGAAATCTAGCTGAAAACAAACATTAGCCTCAACCAATTGCTAAGCTAGGGTAAGGATGATATCATTGAAAGGCAGTAACTTTGAATGTATATGACCACAAACAAAATGAAGGTAAGAAACATAGGCTTGTACAAGCTTCAAGCTTGGATAACGATAAAATCACAGAAAGGCAGTAACTTTAGATAGTGATAAAGCAACTGTATCCAAAACCATAGGCTTGTACAAGCTTTAACCTTGGATAAGGATGATATCATTGAAAGGCAGTAACTTTAGATAGTGATGATGACCCACCTGTATCCAAAACCAGCCTTTCTAAACTCATCCTCAGAAACCCTAGACAACCTTTCCAACGATGGGAACTGATGAAACTCAAACCCTTCAACCTCACCCAAATACAACCCCAAAGACGACACGAAGTCAACCATCTTCGTAATCCTCGCGATGTTATTGTTCGACGAGCACAAAAACTGCATCAAACACTCCAACGGATCCTGCCTCAGCACACGCGCGCCACGGAGATGTCTCGCCACCTCTCCGAAACGAGGATCCTTTATCTCGAAATCAGACCATAGCTCAGCTAACGAGATCTCAGCGTTGAGAAAATCGAGCAGCGCGAGCTCTGCGGCTTTAGGGCTTGTGCTGCTGCAATGGAGGCAGTACGAAACTGTGTCGTCTCCTGGACGTTGTCGGAGAGAGACGAGGTGAGGACCGATTGATCCGCTGTACTGAACCGGTCCGGTTTGCTTCCACCGGAAGGTTTGACCCGTGGGGAAAGTTAACGGTAACGTGAGCTCTGTTTGGGTGAGTTTTAACGGGAGCCAGTTTGGTGTTCCTGTTCTGTGTAGCTTCTGTTTGAGAATCGGTGTAAGAGGTGGAGAAAGTGGTGGTTTTGCGGCGGCGGAGATCGACGGTGGAGATGGGGGTCGAGGTCTCTTCATCGCCGTTGCTTGTTAACGGAACCACACCAGTTGTTTTGCCCGATGGTTAACCAATCTTTAATGTATCAGAGTAGGAGTGCCCGGTTAAACCGATTTTAATAACCAATACAACCAATCTTTAATGTATCAGAGTAGGAGTGTCCGGTTAAACCGATTTTAACTATTTCAAATCGTACCAGAAAATTAACTTGACACGGTTTTATCTTTTCATTTGATGATAAACTGTAATCAAAATCAGACTGATAAAAAGGCATCAGCTTTCTGATTTCTTAAGTGTTTGGATCAAAATTTCAAGCTACCATATCAGTTTAAACCGACTGACATTTAAATCAACCGAAAACGTAAACCGGACGCAAACCGGAAATCGGATTCAAGGAAAGCTTGAATTGTAAGCCCCAGAACTGTGTCCAAACCCTCTATCCGAACAAGAAGGTTAGGTCGTCATCGAGAATGAATAAATACATAAGACTAGCGACAGACAATATCGAGGAGAGTTGCTTGTGTTGCTCGGAAGCTGGAAACGAGAGCGACTCGGACGAAGAAGAAAAGCAATTATATCAGTCAAAGCTCTTTGCTTTAATTCAATTCTCACGAATCAGAGACCCCACGCATCTTTCTTTCTCTCTCTCTCTCTCTTCACCCATAAAAATGCCAGCTTCCGAAGGTAAATTTACAAAAAGGAAACAACTTTCCATCTTTATCTCCCTCAAAATCCTATTTTGAATTGGGATTCGAATTACCCATGTAGATCGTATATATGGGTATGAATTTGATTTTCCCTTTTGAGCTCCGTCGCAGATAGAAGGGGAAAATGGAAACGGAGGAAGCGAGGTGGGAGGAAACCGAGGCAAGAGGAGGAAGACATGGAGGAAGAAGACGATGACAACAACAACAACGAGGAGATGGAGGATGCTGATAATGCCGATGAGCTTCACCAAAACGGTGGCGCAACACCCGATCCGGGACCCGGTATTAACGAAGTAGTGGAAGATTCCGGTACTCGCATCTCTGGTTTTCCTTCTGTAGTCAGGCGCGTGGTGATCCGGCCACACGTATCTGTAACGGCTGTTGTGGCGGCTGAGAGAGCTGGTTTGATAGGGGAGAGTAAAGGGCAAGGGTTGCTTCCAGCTCTTGAGAATATTTCGTATGGGCAGTTGCAGGCGTTGTCTACTGTACCGGTTGATTCTGTGTCTCTTGATCCTGAGAGGAGTGATTCGGCTTATGTTATCTCTCCACCACCTATTATGGAAGGTGAAGGTGTTGTTAAACGGTTTGGGGATCATGTTCATGTCTTGCCTATGCATTCAGGTTCGTTTTTATTACCTTCCAGTTCATGAATTTGCATATGTATATTTAAGACATGTAAGTGGGATATTATAATGCCATACTTGTGATTTTGCTAAAATGTCTCATAAGGGATTTATGCCGGCATGCTCCTAAATGCATAACTTATTATCTTCGTTTATGTTATGGCTCCTAGCAGCTGCCCTTGCTGTCGTATGTCAGTGTTGCACCTTAACGGGGGCTATGTTCCTGTAGTCCTGTAGCTTAGACGTATCCTGATTTTCGCTTATTTTCTTATTTTTTTTCTAATCATTTTGTTCTCATTTGAGCAGATTGGTTTGCACCAAACACAGTGGATCGGCTTGAAAGGCAAGTGGTGCCAGAGTATTTCTCTGGAAAATCGGCTAATCATACACCAGAAAGTTATATGCACTTCAGGAACGCTATTATCTCAAAATATATGGATAACCCTGAAAAGACACTGACGATTTCTGATTGCGAAGGATTAGTATGTGGTGTTGACATTGAAGATTTTGCACGAGTGTTCCGTTTTCTTGATCACTGGGGAATTATCAACTACTGTGCCACTTCCCAGTCTCATCCTGGGCCTTCTAAGGATGTATCAGATGTTAGGGAGGATACAAATGGTGAAATCCATGTGCCATCTGCTGCTTTAACATCTATTGAAAGTTTGATCAAATTTGACAAGCCCATCTGTAGACACAAGGCAGATGAAGTCTATTCATCCGTGTCATGTTCGGATGGTAACCTCCCTGACTTGGACATAAGAATTCGTGAACACCTATGCAATAACCATTGCAACCATTGTTCTCGACCGCTTCCAACTGTGTACTTCCAATCGCAAAAGAAGGTTCTTATCCTGCTTCCTCTACTTAACAGTGCTTTGTGTTTCATTATCTGATTTTTAGCAGGTGTAATAGGCTCATAAACCTTATCTTGTTTACTGTTTACAGGAGGATATACTTTTATGCTCTGATTGTTATCACTATGCAAGATTTGTCGCTGGACATTCTTGTATTGACTTTGTAAAAGTGGATACAACCAAAGATTACAGAGATCAAGATGGAGACAATTGGAGTGATCAAGAAACTCTCTTGCTTCTTGAAGCTGTGGAACTCTACAATGAAAATTGGGTTCAGATTGCGGACCATGTTGGTTCCAAATCAAAAGCTCAATGCATTCTTCATTTTCTTAGATTACCTGTAGAGGATGGTCTTTTGGATAATGTTGAGCTTCCAGGTGTAATTGATCCGGCCAATCCTACAAATGGATATGACCAGAAAGGAACAGATTCAAATGGGGCTTTACCAGGTGATTTTTTTTTTACTTCTTCTCAAACAATTTTTAGCTGTAGACTTGCTTTGACATGCCATACTCATTGTGGACTTACTTTTGCAGTATCTTCTGAGCAAGAATCTGAAACTGAGATCAATCTTCCTTTTGTGAAGTCTCCGAATCCGGTTATGGCATTGGTTTGTGAACTTTTTTTCACTGCAGAATTCATATACGCTTCTCATGATCCTTATGATCACACCAGTTAAAGACATGTGATCCATGAATCGATTGACATGAAACTTAAAACTGTATGCATATTTTAGAGTGTAAAAAGCTCGTCCTCTATGAACTGTGACATTGGGGATATGATGATCCTGATACCGAAACAATTTTAGGTAGCATTTTTGGCATCAGCTGTTGGACCTAGAGTTGCTTCGTCCTGTGCCCATGAGTCCCTCATGGTTTTATCTGCGGATGATAGGTTAGTGTGTTTCTTGATCACTATCTATTTTCTAGGTCTTTGTTGTAGCTTTCATTCAACTTATTTTCCTATACATCTTATGGACTGTGCTGAAACGTTACAATCTATCAAGGTTGAAATCTAATGGCTTGCAAGGAAAAGATCACAGCTTGCTTGATGGAGAAAATCAGCAGCTAGATGGTAAGGCAGTTGCTTGATTGTCCACTTTACAGTAAATTTTTTGGCTCCCTTGTTTTTAAACTAATTGTCAATACATATCTCCTTTGATGGTAAAAGAAACACCATGCCAAAACGGAACAGAAGCACCGACAACTTTGCCACAGGACAAGGTTATGGCTGCATTTAGAGCCGGTCTATCAGCTGCAGCAACAAAAGCAAAGTTGTTTGCTGATCATGAGGAACGCGAAATCCAAAGGCTTTCTGCAAATATCATAAATCACCAGGTAGATAGGAGAATGTATTTGCCGTTGATAATTTATATGGTTGGTTGATTTGTTTTGTTGATAGTGTTTATTGCTGATGTTGCAGCTGAAGAGGATGGAGCTGAAGCTAAAGCAGTTTGCAGAAATCGAAACGTTGTTGATGAAAGAATGCGAACAAGTAGAGAAAACCCGTCAACGATTTGCTGCAGAACGAGCACGTATGCTCTCAGCAAGATTTGGATCACATGGAGGAGTCTCTCCACAGACTAATAATCCCCAAGGTATGTCTCTCTCCACAGGTGGTGGTAACAACATCAACACTCTCCTCCAGCAACAACAACAACAGCAAGGTTCAGCTTCCTCGTCTCAACCAAGCATCATCCCTGGATTCAGCAACAACCCGCAACTTCATGCGCAGATGCAGTTCATGGCACGCCAACAACAACAGCAAGCATTTTCCTTTGGTCCGAGATTGCCTCTCAATGCTATACAGACCAACGCAGGATCAACGCCTTCACCAAATGTCATGTTTGGCAACAACCAACTTAATAACCCTGCAGGTGCAACAGCAGGCATGAACCAACCTTCATTTACCCACCCGATGGTTAGAACTTCCACTGGTTCTGGCTCCGGGTCCGGCTTAGGGTTAAACTAAAACCCATCTCTTTAGCTTATCTATATGAGTTACTGTCTTTAAGACGTTAGTGTTGTTATATGTTAGTGTCGTCATGTAGTATCAAGCCTCTCTGGAATCATCGTTGTGAAGTAAAACAGTTTTCTATATAAAAAAATCATTTGCAGCTGATGTGCCATTGACATAGTTATATAGTTTTAGGGCAATGAATGTAACGTAAGCTACAAGAAAGGTCTTATTCCCAAAATCCATATTGAATGAAAGAGAAAGAAACATATGTACACATACATTCAGTCTAAAAGAGACGCCCACGAGCCATCAAAACTATGGCTTTTCTCTCAGACGAGCTTAGATCCGACTCGTTACGTTTCAGAGACGACGACGTAGAAGACGATGACAATTGCGACGAGCTCGAGCTCGTGTCTACCGATCCTCTGCTTGAACCTTCCGAGGTAGAAAATGTCGTCCCCGAGTCATAAAAGTCGTCAGACTCCGTCGACGTCGAATCCTCGCCGTTCTTCTTCACGTCGCGGCTCTTACTCTTCTTCATCCCGATCAGTGACTTGAGAAGATGCCACCGTGACAAAGCAGAGCTGGAACCGGGTTTAGCTGATGTACTTCTCCAATATGGAGACGGAGGTCCTGAAGCAGACGGTGGTTTCGGTTTGAAGTACGGAGGAGGAGGAGCGAAGGGAGAGACCGATCGTGGTCTGGGAGAAGACGGAGGTGACGACGGCGACAGTTGTTTTAATCGAAGAGGAGAGAGTTTTTTGGGAGGTTGAAGGAGAAGAGAGGGAGCATCATCGGGTATCGGATCTCGGGTCTTGGGAATACCGGGTCGGATCTCCCAGTTAAACGGCACAGCTCCTGGTCTCTTGAAAGAGCCTTCATCATCATCATCAGCCATTGAGAGAAACAACGTTTTCTGATTAGTTCTTTGAAGGTTATTACAACAACTTAATCTGTACTTATAGTTTAAGACCAATTATTTTTAGAACGTAAAACTAAGTTTTACAACAGTTTGTTTTTATGTGAAACTAATTTGTTTTTGACAGAGTTTGTGTGTGTGCCATTTGATAATATTCTCTTTCTATATAGATTGGATTTGTATCAAAACCTTCCTTTTTTATGTAGATATGGAGAATCTACGTTTAAGTACTCTTTTATCTTTTTGTTTCAAAAAAAAATAATACTTTCTCTATTTCATAAAAATTAAAATTTGTTGATATTTTCTCACATATTAAAAGACATATTAAATCACTATTATAAGTATATTGTTTCTATACAATCATTTGTAACCAATAATAATTTAATAAATTCAATTAATTTTCTTAAAAATTACAATATTTTCATAGAAAATACAAAAAGTTTATTTTTGTCAAACATTTATGTTAATGAAAACATAAAATTCGGATTTGTTTTTTTATTTGATGATTATATATGACGATTCGACAGTGACTTTTTTTTTACCAAATACCTTCTGTTGTTTGTAACAACACAAAACGGCAACAGCAGAATCAGGTTCTGTCTGCAATTGACTCCCAAGTTTTTTTCAGTTGTAACCTCCCATGTTTTTTGTTGTCAACATTTAATAGTAATAACTCCACAAGTGCCGTTATGACAATTCATACGGTAGAGCCGTATAGGTCCGTTTCAAACTCAACACATCCACAATCCCAAACAAGATGCAGAGCTTTAAAGAGTAGTTTGCTTTAGAAGTCTTGAGCCATTTCTGAGAGTGCGAGAATTGTATTGCTTGCAACGTCCAGAAGCTGCAGGTACTCATCCGCACCATCTACAAGTCTCTGCATGCATCAAAAAGGGTACAATGATGATGATTGATGAGACACGCTCTAACAACGACTGAAACATATCTAAGAGATCCAAATGACAATGAAAGACACAAGTCAAAAAGATGTGAACTTGACTCAAAACTTGTGATGTAATTGAGCGAGATGATAACTATTCTCATATGAGTTTTAACTAACTACATTGGTGAGGCAGAAGCAAGGAAAGCAGAACAGAAGTCTCACCTTATCTGTTTCAGCTAGACATTTGCAGATCTTAGCCTTTTGATTATCTGTTATGTCATCACCAGCTTCAATGACTATATCAAATAACTGAAAGGCGACTTGTATTAGAGATGGTTATAGCCACAATTGCTAGACTTAAACCTGCAACATACAAAAAAAAGGGAAATAGAAAGACCTGATTGATGATTTGAGATGCAGGATATCCTTCAGCGACAATGTTGTCCACTTCCTTGTTTGCAATATCGAAATCACCACTTTTGCATGCAGTAAAAAATCTCTTGACTACCTCCAGGGGAACTACCTGAAAGGTTTAAAAGACATCCAAAATTAACTATCTGCCTTGATTTTGGTTTTTAATGAAACTACTATACACTTGCGCAAAAGTGGGACTATCTTCATCCTTACCCCAGACACATTGAGTAAATCTGAGGACGTTATTGTTGATCCAAACAACCGAGCACCACTCTGTCATATTCAAGAAGAAAGACTTGATCAAATGTCACAGTCAGTCTCTCTCGTCCAATAACTATATTTCACAGACAGTTTCAGCTAACCTGCAGATACGTGATAGCCCTACGGAGATCACCTTGTGATATGGTGCTCAAAGTTGAAAGAGCCTACACGAAAATTACCTAGTAGTATCAGCAGTTTCGACAAAGACTAAGCAAAAGAAAGGGCCAACATTAAAGCATATGTGCACACCTCGCCACCAAGGTTGAGACCTTCTTCATTACAAATATGCAATATACGGTTACTCATGACTTCTTCAGAAAGTGGTTTAAACCTGAACTTGGCACATCTTGAAGCAAGGGGCTCTATGATCCTTAGGAAAAAGAAATGAAGGTTAAGGGTGATCAGAATCGGCGGGGTCATAGTTCAGCGCTCCACAAAATTTTCTTCATTATGACTTATGAGTAAGTACAAATGTTTGTTACTAGTAGCTCAATCATACAACTTACGAGTCTATAAACGAAAGCATGCAAAGAACGAAAGACAAAATTAACCAACATTTAGGTAGCATAATTAAAGAAGTTACCTGCTGATATAATTACATATGAAAAAGAATCTGGTGACTTTGGAGTAAGTTTCCATTGTTCGCCTCAAGGCGTTCTGCACAATCAGTAACATAGTTCGCGGTAAACACATTTTTCGAAGTAAGAAAATGTTGTGGTAAAAGATGTTCAGCGTACCTGAGCATCTTCCGTCATCGAGTCAGCCTCATCTAGGATGATAATTTTAAATGATGGGCAAGGATAACCACTGAAATAAAATATTGTGGTCTTAGATGAAAAGCAGACTACACACAGAAGCAGAAACGAGAAACTGGCAACAAAAAGGAAACTTGAAAATAGCCAAAAAGACCAAAGGAAGGCTTTTGCATACCCTTGACGTTTACTGGACCCAACAGCAACAGCAGCAAAATCCTTGATCTTTGTCCGAACAACATTAATCCCTCTGTCATCACTAGCATTCAGCTCCAACACCCTAGACTTGTACAATTCGGGTCTGTAATAATAAAAGCTATTTAGTTAGTTCACAAAAAAACTCAAGCAACAAAGAAGCTTAAACTTAGCTTCACTTTGTTTGCAATAACATCAAAATGAAAAAGCAAACCAAAGACACTCTCATGGTATACATTTATTATACTATACGAACCCCAAAAGAAGCTCAAACTAACTAATCTGAGTCACCCATGGAAACACAACAATTTAGCTTTGATTTAGATTGAAAGAGGATTAAAACCTCCAAGTTTCACACAGAAAACTTACATAGCAACACCAGATATTGGCTACGATTATTATGATTTATGAATTCAAGTATGCTACCTCTAGTTGCCTAATGGGAAAACTTAGTATATCACAATGCAACCAACAAAGACAGAGAGTCAGCATCCGCATTATCTTGTTTTAGAGTTAATCCGAATCACAAACCAGGGTGTAATATATAAGATCACAAGGTCACTCGCAGGAGTTAGCACACTCAAATAAATAAATCAATCAAATCAACAACTACTTGCATAATGAATACTTCAAATCAGAGTTTGAGCGTATACCCAAATAGCTGATGGGCGATGGCAAGTGCCGTAGTGGTTTTTCCTGTGCCTGGCGGTCCATAAAAGAGCATGTGTGGACACTGCAACGACAAAAACCAAGGCATCGAAACAAAACAAAAACCACAGAACTGTGAGATCCGAATCCGACATCTAGGGTTTTTCACATTTCTAATAGAAATCAAATGAGATATAGCCCAAGAGGTTTCTGTCTAATTACGTTAGCAGTTTCGAGAGTGTTGGTGAGGACCCGAACCACCTCCTCCTGATGCGCCACATCCTTCACCTGCTTCGGCCGGCTTGAAAACCAAATCGAAAAGAAAGAGCTGAGTTAAAATCCGACACAAGTTCTGTCGACGGGAAGACAAATTCAGTAAGGGAAAAAACGTACTATTTCTCAACCCATGGCTGTGTGCTCTCAAGAACTGGCGCCATTACTCGTTTTCTCCTTCACAATAAAAAAAATCTTCACCATCACAGTGAGGAGAGGAGACACCTTTATAACTCCTTCCTGCTCCCGCCATAAACCCTCCAGCTGGATAAGAGGGTTTGACAATATGATATACAAGTCTCACTGGTAAAGTCTTTTGCATATATCACACAGTATTATTCAATACGATATTGCATATACATCGACAGTCTCTCGTACAAGTCTATAACTATAGTTCCAAGCTGGAATAATCTTACAGTGGAGCAGCAGCTCTATGAACAAAGATACTCAAAATAGTTGTGTAATCGTTATACATATTAACATGCGATTTTGCTGCCTTTTAGTGTCGGGTTCTTATTGAGCCAGTGACAGTCTTCGAATGCGCAACTTGAATCATTCTTCCTGCGCAACACCACGTCACTTGGGCTGATGAACCGAGGAGCCCATGCAGGAGTCCCATCTTCATATGAGTTATGCGTCAGTCTCCTTAAATTAGAGCCATCCAGTTTCACAGTGAAGATATCGCCATATGGTTGGTAATGATGCGGGTTTGAGATCGGTTCCGCTGAGATCCCAGCGTAATCAGATGTAAAGACAATACTTTTACTGTCCGGGCTAAAGATGGATGGTTTGTTCTCCCACCAGTGCCACTCTGGATCAGCTTCCTTAACCCTGTTCCGTTCGGGTGGATCAAGAACAGCTCGAAGCTACCCGAGCCAGGGCTTTCTCTATCTGATGCAAACGCGATCCATTCTCCATCGGGTGACCAGCTACACATAGTGTCTGTCCACGCACCTTCTGTTAACTTCCAAAGACCACCACTTTCGCCTTTCTCAGCATCCATCAAGTAGAGGTTTTTATGACCAGACCGTCCGGAACGGAACACGATCAGCTTCCCGTCAGGAGATGGCCATGGGAAAGCATTGTTCTTCCCGTTTGTCGTTAGCCTTCTCACTGAAGAAGACTTGTCTACAGCATCAACATCAATGGAGATGATATCAACCTCTGTTCTCTCAGTAGCAAACGTTGGACCTGAGCTAGTGTACACTCTTCCTGGTCTAACCGGATCCCAAGCCGTAGAAAACGCCATCCCATCGTACACTTCACGCCGCCCCGAGCCATCAGGCTTCACCACATACACACCAGGCATTCTCACGTATGCGATCCTATCACCTGTCGGAGAGAACGAGGGAAACGAACCGTCGATTCTGAACAGAGAGAGATCACTTGTGGTGGTTTGAATGTTCTCAAGAAAAAGCAAAGGACTTCTCTTTCCATTAGCTTGACCTCTGCAACTATGATAACCAACTCGTGACCCATCAGGGGAGAGGAACGGGTTCAAATGGTGACTCTCCGGCGCCACTAAAGAAGTCAGCTCTGTAAACTCGTTCCTCTTAAGATCAAACAACTCCACGTGGCGGTAATCACTACCTGGTCTCCTTGTCGCAACAGCTATGAAGTTATGATTGTACGGAGACGTGGCAGGTGTAAAAGCATGAACCCCCGGTGGTGTAACTCGCTGAATGTTCACTGACTCAGTACTCAACGGCCCACTCTCAGGCAAAATCGCTCGGAAAACACTGATCCATCCGTCATCGCTTCGTCTATGAAAATACAGAGTCGTCTCATCAACCCAACACGGCCAACCACCGTGCTCCACAACCTTGACTCGGCGAGTCCCGTCACGAGTCGAGAACACGTAGATGTCCGTACTAAGCTCCTCAACTTCCCCTGTCCATCCTCTCTCTCCGTAAGAAGCCACGGCAGTCATATTTCCAGAAGGTGACACCGCAGGACTGAAATCAGCGATTCCACTCGGCGTCAGCCTCCGAGTTAACCCCGTTCTCAACTCGGTGGAGTAAACAGCAGCCCAACTAGTCCTCGGCTCACCTGAGTTCTCGTGTGTCGACACGTAGACAAGAAACTCACCGATTAAACTAGGCTTATCTTTAAACGAATTTACCGTATTGCCACTGCGATGATCGGCGTTGGATAGCAACGGGATCTGGATTCGAGACGGTGCTTCTAACACCGATCTCCTTTTGGAATCGGAATCACCGTTGTAAACTAGATCGTAGTAGATGCTGGAAGTACCGTTTCTCTCGGTGACGTAGATGAGATGCAGAGGAGAGGAACCTCCCGGTTGTATTAGGGTTGCGTCGGGAAGGAGAGAGATGAGAGCTGGAGAAGGAGTCGGGAAGTAGCCGTTGAAATTCACCGATTCGCCATCGGTGATTCGGATCTCTCCGGAGATCGACGGTGGATGGGTCGTGGAGACGGAGTATATGTCGAACTCGTAGTGCGATCGTCCTAGAGTGGTGAACACGATGGTATCTCCACCGTTTTGTTGTTCCTCTTCCGCCGTTGCGTGAAGCGGAAGAAGAAGAAGTGAGGCGAAGAGTATAAGCGGAGTGATATTCATGGCCGGTTAATTGGTTGCCACAAGATGGAGATGAGGTAACTGAAATTTTATAGAGCGTGAGAAACGTCTGCAGAGAGAGAGTGGTGTAAGTGATGACGTCATTGTGGTTTTGTGGGGCCCCTTTGAGATAATGTTGACACGTGGCACTCATTCGTGGAACTTTTACTTGTAACGTTTATGAAGAAACTATTATAGTATCATCTGCGTAGAAGATTTTGCGTCTCTTGTATTGGATGAGTGGTGAAAATAGTCTTTGTTGCAATCCAGAACTACCATCGGTGAACGCTACTTTTCAACCGTCGATTTAATTTACAAGACGATAAGACAGAGGAGAAATGTATGAGAGAAGAACAAATATATTCCATCTTAAGTATCACATCACTCATAAAGATGGTTTTATTTGGGTTTGAGACGGTATTATCTTTTTGTTTTTGGCTTAACATTCCTTTATCATTAACCAACAAAATCTTACAACAACCATTATTTATGGCTATAGACTTACGGAATACAATGTAGGAGCATTGCTCTCCAAAAAGACAGCCTCCTTGCTATTTTTGGAATAGTACCTTGTGACCTCCTTAACATGAGAGCATCTAGTTAATAACTTGAAAATATGAATGGAGAGATGGCCTTGTGGTCTCCTCATATGAGGGTTTCTACCAATTCATTTGAGTCAGAATCAAAAATAATTTGTCTATAGTTAAATCTTATCATGATAGAGATGACCACTTTGTTGGGCCCGAATCATGTATCGGCCGGAGTATTTATTAAAAGGGATACGTAAACTCGAAGTCAATAGTTGATTTGTTAAGTTTCAGCATTGGACGAAGAAGGATGTCAAGTAGAAGACCGAGGAAAGCTGATCTCATTCGATAGATATGGCCATATGGGTAACCATATGGTCATAATATTAAAGGAAACAAGAAAAAGGATAGTCTTGAGATGTCAGGATCAAGTGAGTAAATGGAGGAAGAGATATCACAAGACATCAACAACGGAAAAGTATGTAAAGAGGATTGAGACAAGAGAAGATGGACATTCGGATTTACACACATACATCCTAGACATCGAGCTCTCGCTCTCTTAGTTCATTCTTCTTTGTTTAAGTTTGCAATCTTGTTTTCACCATTGTTTTGTAATTCGATATTTATCAATACAATTCATTTTTGTCAACTCGAACATGTTTTTATATTCTTGTTGTTCTAAGAACTTTGTGCTCTAGTTCTTTCTTCATTAATCTATTACAAAAAATAGTCTTAAATACTTTATGAATTCTATGATCCACACTCTTTTAATACCTCCACCTCTAGAAAATGAACGTAATTTTGGTAGTTTTTTTGCTATAGAGGTTTACCCTAATAACCTCTGAGTATCCTTCCAATGCCACATTGATCGTTCGCCTTAGACTAAGTTCCATCGACATTGCATTTAACCCAATTTGGTGATGGATGACACCATTTTACATCTGTATAGATCACTGGACCAGCTATATATATTCACCCTTTCTTCCCCTTCTAATCACCTATCCCACTCCTCCATATTTTCCTTTGCTTTCATTATCGTAGCAAGAACATCGTGCTCCATTCCTTTTATCATATATTCATTGTGTCCCTTTCAAGCCTCCTAGTTATACATAGTTCTTATTTTTGATCTCTCCTCTGCAGAATTTCTACTTGGGTAGTAAACTATCGACGATGGAGAGTTCCAAATAAATACTCAACCATACAAAGATCACTGCCACCAACATATACGCTTAGGAGCATTATCTACGACTACCTAAAACTTATGCACCGACCGTTGGAACGAAATGAAACCCACAGATCGAGAATGGGTGTGGGTGACCTACTAATCATAGACGGTCGGGATATTACAGTATTGCCATTCTTGTATACATTCTCCACTGAAATATATCAAGAAGTTTAAAGTTCAATATACTATATATTATTCCTTATTCAATTCCAATGCTTTAACAAGATATCACTATAACAAGTCATCAACTTAACAACAAACTATTGCGAAGTACACATCATTTTACGCCTATTCATTTTCCCAGTCGTATTCTGCGACTTGAAATCTTCAAAAGAACAGCTAGGCCCAAACCTCTTGGGCCAAGCCACATCACCAGTAGCTTTAATCTTCGGAAACCACATTGGTGGCCCATCTTCCACCGAGTTGTGCGTGAGCCTCATGAAGTCAGAACCATCCAAATTCACAGTAAAAATCTCACTACTCGCGACGTTAAACTTCGGATTACCGATAGGCTCTGCTGAGATACCAGCGTGAGTAGTAGTGAAAACGATCTTTTTACTGTCTGGACTAAACATAGGATGCATAGATACACCACCGGTTAAGTTCTGCGCCACCTTCCTTAAACCGGTCCCATCCGGGTGAACCACATACAAATCCATCAACAACGTACCAATATTTTCCCGGTTCGATGCGAACACAATCCAGTTGTTGTCAGGAGACCAAGTGGCTATCGTGTCGTTCCAGTTACCGTTGGTTAATCTGAACAAACCACCGGTTTCACCTTTCTCCGCGTCCATTATATAAAGATTCTTCGTACCGGACCGAGCAGACCGGAAGACGATACGTTTACCGTCAGGTGATGGCCACGGGAAGGCGTTGTTTTGGCCGTTAGTCGTTAGTTTTCTAACGGCTTTAGACGGGTTTGGTGCGTCGACGTTAACGGCGAGGATATCGATTTCAGTTTTCCCTGGGACTAAACCGGGAGCTGAGCTTGTGTACACGATCCCGTGCCTAACCGGATCCCAAACCGTTCCGAATCCCATCTGTGGGAGAATCTGGCGAAGACCGGTACCGTCTTGGTTCACGACGAAAACGCCGGTGAAGGAAACGAACGCGAACCGATCACCTTCCGGGGAGAGAGTCGGGAACGCACCGTCGAATCTGAAGAGAGATAGATCTTTCGAAGTGGTTTTGAGCCTTTGGAGGAGATTCCGAGCGTTCGTTCGTCCCGTTTTGTCGCCTCTGCAGCTATGGTATCCGACTCGTCGCGAATCGGGCGAAAAAAACGGGTTGAAGTGATGACTCTTCGGGGAGACGAGACGAGTCAACTCGACGAACTCGTTCTTATTCAAATCGAAAAGCTCCACGTGGCGGATCTCAGATCCGGGCCTCCTCGTCGCAACTGCGATGCGGTCGTTGTTGTTTGGTGACGTGGCAGGCGTGAACGCGTGAATACCCGGTGGTGTGACTCGTTTAACCGTTACGGTTTTGGTGGAAACCGGTCCGGTTTTGGGTAAAACCGCTCGGTACACGCTGATCCAACCGTCGTCGCTTTTACGGTGGAAATAAAGAGTGGACTCGTCGGTCCACCTCGGCCATCCTCCTTGCTCAACAACCTTGACTCGCTGAGTCCCGTCGCGAGTCAGGAAAACGTAGATGTCCGTACTAAGCTCCTTGGCCACAATACTCCAACCTTTCTCCCCGTAGGAAGCCACGGCGGTCCACTTCCCGGACGGGGACACCCCCGGCGAAAAATCAGCGATTCCATGAGGTGTCAGCCGCTGAGTGGACTTCGTTATTAAATGGGTTGAGTAAACAGCGGCCCAACTCGCCATGGGCTTACCAGAGTTCTCGTGAGTGGACACGTAGATAAGATGGTCGTTGGTTAAGACAGGAGTGTCTTTCATCGAGATTGCGTTATGGTGTTCCGACAATAACGGGACTTGAACTCTGCTTTGGTGGGTATCATCGTAAACGGCGTCGTAGTGTAAGGTGGGGGTCCCGTCTCTCTCGGTGACGTAGAGGAGATGGTTAAGAGATGAGTCATCGGGTTTGACTCCGGATGTGTTGGGAAGAAGGGAGATTAGCGCCGGAGAAGGAACGGCGAGAAAGCCGTTAAAGTTAATGGATTTACCGTCGGTGAGACGTAGCTCATGGGAAGGCGAAGGAGGAACAGTCGTGTGGAGAGTGAAGATGTCGAATTCGAAAGTGGAGCTGCCCATCGTCGTGAATAAGATGGTGGAGCCATTAGAAGCCTGAGAGGTCTTAGCTGAAGCTGACGATAAGAAGAAGAGAGATAGGAGGAGGTAAGTCGAGTTGTTTATTTTCATGGCGGAACTCAGTTTTGCTGTGTGGGTCTGAATGTTTGGGCGGGAATATTATATAATAGTTGGATATGCTGACGTGGATAATACTTTATTTTAAAGCTTTCATCTATTTAGGGAAATTTCTATTTCTGTTGACTAAAGAAGAAGATCACTTTCCTTTTAATTTTATTTAGCTGATTCTGTTTCCTTGTTTGATTTGAAAAATATCAATCTGAATTTGAATGAGAAAATACATTGGAAAATGGAAACATTACAGGACAGGATCTTTGACATTATCGGGGAAGTAATGACTTGAGTCAAATAAAATCTAGCAATGTGATAGAACTTAGAAAATGATATTTTCAGCATGAGCACTTATTAATAGTAATTTACCATCAGATTTCAATCCAAATAAATGTGTGAATTTTTAGATTTATGCATAATTATATATACGATTATAGATAAATAGAGATCCTACCGTGTGGTGATCATACAAAACTACAAATTAAGAAGCTTGAATATTTACTTAGACTAAATTAGTTGGATTAAATTACTTTAAAGAATATCAAATTATCTCCTAAATATTAAAAGAAAACATTAATAATAAATGTGTTCGTACATACATTATTGACACGTAACAGTTTCACAATTGTTTTAGTTTCAGAAAATTGACGTTTCAACTTCACAATAATCTAAAATTAAAACGTTCGTACATTAATTTTTTTTAACTCTACTACAAATAATTTAATGTGTTCACACATTAATTTTATTAATCAACTCATTTTTAGTTTTTGCACTTTTAGTATTTATATTAATAAATTGAAATTTTCTTTGTGAAATTACTGAATAATATCATTGCAAGAAGAAAAAAATAAAATAATCATTAAAATTCGTAAATGCTAGAATAGAAATGTTTTTAGAAATAGAAAATTTCCTACCTTGCCAACTTTGTCATGGTTAAGGTTTTTGTACACAAAATCAACA
This sequence comes from Moricandia arvensis, assembly GCA_905132765.1. Taxonomy (NCBI): domain Eukaryota; kingdom Viridiplantae; phylum Streptophyta; class Magnoliopsida; order Brassicales; family Brassicaceae; genus Moricandia; species Moricandia arvensis. Next base: position 2,471 of record CAJHQP010003982.1, on the reverse strand, counting down.
AATAATTGTGATTAATTATAAATTAAAGAAATTGAGGTGAAAAACACCACACACAAATTTGGATCTTTAGTTTATTCAACTATCATTTGTTTTACAGAGTTTCAGTATCAAATTAATAACTAGAAACAAAATCAGATTGGTAGAAAAAATAGAATTTGGAAAAGCTTTAAAATGAAAGAAATTTTCGAAATTGATTGAAAAACAAAAGTTACGTGTCGAATAAAAAATCACATTATTTTCGACACAACTCTAACCCTCTTCACTCGATTATATCATGTTTTTAATATATTTACCAAAAACATTTATGAGAAAATACACATTATTAGTTATAGACTGTCAATTTTGCAATATTCCCAACAATATTGACACGACGTCCATCATTTTTATTGTTATTTTAAGGTATGACTCAATAATCACTTATGAAAAATAAGTTTAAATTTTTGTAATACATTTATTTTATTTTGTAATATTACTAGAAGAAAATAAGTTTGAGTAAAATATTTGGATTGGAAGAATCAAAACAAACGATTTAAAAGTAATACTAAACACAAACTAAAATTGATGAAGTACTTAGATAGATCTAAATTTTTGATATTTAGATAACCAGACCTGAATCCAATTCAACCTGAAATATTTTAAATTTTTTTTTTTTAGATATTCAAAAATCTGAAATCTATAAATTATCAAAATAGTCATAAGTAAATATCTAAAATAACAAAAAATGTTCAAAATACTTAAAATAATTATTTGTTCTCCGTCTAAATATTTAAATTAAACTAGTTTTATGTAAATTTAAGTATTTAGTCTTACATTATATAAATTTTTATGGTTTATATTATTTATTATTCAGATTTTGAGGACTAATGTTTGTTAAAAAAAATACATAATTAAAATAGGTATCCGAACTCAAACCCAAATCGAATCCACAATGATTCGAACCAAATCTAAATTAATTTTAAATTGAAATTTGTAAATATCTGAATCAGGTTTAAATTTCTAACTCTAAAATATGAAATCGGAATATATCAATCAAATCCGAACAAATATCTAAATGTCCATCTTTTATACAACCAATCTCTTAATATAACGTAAAACAAATAATTTAATATTGTATCCATCCACACATCACTACCTCCTATACTCTAAAAATTAAAAAGGATAAACACTATACATTTAAACAGGTCAGATTAACTGCTATGTGATCTTATGGATCTGTCTTTTTGTCGTTTAAAAGATATTTGCTACTGAAAATATATATCTTTCTGTATAGCTCCAAACTTATTTTAACATATATAACAAGTTGTTGTGAGGAACAACAAAGCCCTACCTAGAAGATCCCACGCTCCAATAATTGGGTGTCTATAAAGGAAAATTCGTAGTTGTCTAGTTGTTTCCATGGCACTAACTACTTGTGGTTTGGAACTTTGTTGCTACTACTTCTCCTTGTGCCCTTTTTATCAATATCTCTAGATTCCTTCACACTTCCTTTTAGCCTACCCGATTAATTATAAATTTTATATAAAACGACTCATGATTTCTTAGATGACAATTACTACAAGACATCATCACTTGTTGTGCTCATGTCTGTCGTCTTTCTACTTTATTTTATCTGTGATGTTATCTTCACGTTTCAGGGAATGACGATGAATAGTATACAGAAGCTGTTCCAAAATCCTGAATATATATATAACTTATCAAGCTACACAGATAATTATGAACTAACACATTCATATCCACCGAGATGCCCATAAGAAATTTGTAATTGGAAATGAAATTAACATTAGTGAACCATCTCTACGCTAGAGATATAATAAGAACATTTATGTATTTATATAAAAGAAAAATCTATTGTTTTTTTGGGGCTATACAATATCCCCCCATGGTTTTTGGATGTGCATAAAGATGACAAGTGCTGAGTTACTGTCAAAGAAAAAAAATGAGAGAAACGAAGATAAAAACAAATCAAGACTCAAAGGAAATTCGCAGACAATTATCTGTAGAGATAATAAGCACATAGAGACACAAATAAGCAGGTACCAAGTCTCTTCAAGTGTCTCTACCTCTTAATCAACAATTGCTAGACGGACGTACTCAGTCCTGATTCAAGTTCAATTGGAAAGCAAACGGTTCTCAAACCTTAAATGAAGGACTCAGGGGGCTACTAGATCCGAAACATATTGGCTTAGGAGAGCTCCTCTTTGTTGAACTTGTTCCAAGCTTCCTGTTCATTTGCAAAAATTATATGTAGTTAAGCAATAGGTTAATCCAAACAATCTGGTATAAGGAAAATTACTGAGTGTAAGCTTTGTGGATCTATGCAAGAGACAAGAAACTAAACTACATTTCTTCAAATCACTAACACAAAGACTGGTCCAGCTACTTTTTTTTTGGAACATCGTTCAGATAAAAGTTTACTGATTGATTCGGTGGGAACTAAACCATCATGATTCGCCTGTCAACTTTTGTCTAAA
>CAJHQP010003981.1:0-60353 GCA_905132765.1 Moricandia arvensis | reverse complement strand
TGAGACAAAGCGTTCAAATTACCATGCCCAATTATTGATGCCTTCATGCTGACTCCTCCATACAACAAGTTCTTGAAGGATGCTATAACTCAGAAGAAGAAGGAGATGGAATGCAGGATGGTTCTTACTCCATGAGTGTTAGTGCTATTAATTCACAGGTTGACTGTTCCAAAGAATCTTGAGAATCCAGGAAGTTTCACTTTACCTTATGCATATTGCTTCACTGTCCTTTGAAAGATGTCTATGTGAACTTGGGGTTAAGTTTCAGCCTTATGCCCTTGTCCATTGCAAAGAAGCTCGACTTTACACATTACAAAAGCTCTTTAGTGCTGGCTGATCACTCTGTTAAAGCTCCCTATAGGCATCCTGGAATCTACCGGTAATGGTTGGAAACTGTGAGATACCCACTCAGTTTGTGGTGCTTGAGATAGATGAAGAGACCAAGGACCCGTTGATTCTAGGAAGACCATTCTTAGCCACTTGCTAGAGCTATTGTTAATGTTAAAGATGGTAAGATTGATCATCATCTAGGGAGGGGAACACTCTACATTTTGATGTTAAGGAGATGATGAAAAAACCTACCATCCAAGGACAAGCCTTCCACATTGAGGTTACGGATGCTCTAGCTGATGGAGTTCCTTGAAGAAATGCCCACTTGAGGACTTCAACATGGTTTAACAGTTGATAGAGAAGTCCAAATGATTGAGGAAAATGAGAAACATAGAGTAACGTGAGGATGCTGAATTCTCACAAGGAATTCAATGGAGTAGAGAACTTCCGTGAGCTGCCTCAACTATCTACAATGTTGCCTCAGCCGCCTTACAAGAGGATCTTTAACAAGATGATTGGAGTGAGCTCAAGGCACCCAAAATGGAGCTTAAACCTATTCCCCTTGGTGGTAAGGTACGCCTATTTTGGTACTAATAACACATATCCTGTCATTGTGAGTAGTCACTAAATGAAAATGATTTGTCTACACTTTAAATGAGCTAAAAAATATAAAAAAAATATTGGCTACTCACTTGAAGATATCAAGGGATATCAACCTCATTGTGCATGCATATGATACATCTAGAGGATGAATCAATGACGTTCTATAGAGCAATCAAAGAAGGTTGAACCGCAACTTGAAAGATGTTGTAAAGAAGAGATTCTTAAACTCTTGGATGTTGGAGTGATTTACCCTATTTTTGATAGTACTTGGGTATCTCCGGTGTATGTAGTTCCAAAGAGGGTGGTATCTCTATCATTAGGAAGGATAAGGATGGAATTAATACCCACAAGAACCATAACAGGTCATAGAATGTGCATTGATTACCAAAAACTTAATGTTGCATCTGGAAAGGACCATTTTCCTTTGCCATTCATTGACCAAATGCTTGAAAAACTTGCAAATCATGCCTACTATTTTTTTTTGATGGGTACTCAGGTTTCTTCCAAATACCCATACATCCAATGATCAGGAAAAGACAACATTCACATGACCCTATGGTACCTTTGCTTATCGAAGAATGCCATTTGGGCTATGTAATGCACCAACAACCTTCCAAAGAGCAATGATGTCTATATTCATGATCTTATTGAGGATGTTTTGAAGGTCTTTATGGATGATTTCTCTATGTATGGATCTTCCTTTGTTGTGTGTTTGTCTAATTTATGCAAGATTTTGCAAAGATGTGAGGACACAAAACTTGTTCTTAACTGAGAAAAATACCACTTCATGATAAAAGAAGGATTGTTATGGGACACAAGATCTCAGAGAGAGGTATCTAAGTGTATAAGGCAAAGATTGACGTGAAGATTGGATTAGCTCCACCAAGATTAGTAAAAGGCATCAGAAGCTTCTTAGGCCATGCCGGGTTCTATAGGAGGTTCATCAAGGACTTCTCAAAGATAGCTAGAACCGCTGACAAAATACTATTCAAAGAGGTTATCTTTAACTTTGATGAGGGAGTGTCTTGAAGCCTTCAAGAAGCTGAAGAGTGAACTTATCTGTGCCCCCATTGTTCAGCCACCAGATTGGGATATTCCCTTTGAGAATATGTGTGACGCTAGTGATTATCCTGTGGAAGTAGTCTTGGAGAAGAAGAGAGATAAGAAGACCCATGTCATCTACTATGCAAGTAGGAATCGTGATGATGCTCAAATGAAATATGCTACAACCGAGAAAAAGCATATTGCCATAGTGTTTGCCTTTGAGAAATTTAGAAGCTATTTGGTAGGCTCCAAGGTGATTGTCTACAGATCATGCTGCACTAAGACACCTTTTAGCAAAGAAATATGCTAAGACAAAATTGTTGAGGTGGATCTTGTTGTTAAAAGAATTTGATCTTGAGATAAAAGACAAACGTGGATTTGAGAATGGAGTAGCTGATCATTTGTCTCGAATGAGAGTTTATTGTGGTATTCCCATTGATGAAGCTCTTCCAGAATAGCAGATTATGGCATCAAGGCGATTATGAAGCTTTGTGAGACTGGGAAGAAGCTTGAAGAGGTTAAGGAAACTTAAGAGAATAATGGTATGCTGATTTGGTGAACTACTTAGCTTGTGGAAAGGAGCCTTTGGGACTTGAAAGCTATACTAAGAAAATTTCTACTGGGATGTGAAGAGGTACTACTGGGATGAACATTATCTCTACATACTTTGTAGGGATCAACTCTATAGAAGAGTAACAACTGAAGAATAAATTGAAAGGATCCTTGCAAAATGTCATGACTCATCTTATGGTGGTCACTTTATTACCTTCAAGACTGTTGCTAAGGTTTGACAAGCTGGATTTTGGTGGCCACACATGTTCAAAGACACAAAATAATTTGTCTCAAGATTTGATTCATGCCAGAGAAGAGAGAACATTACTAAAAGGAATGAGATGCCTCAAAAACCTATCCTAGAAGTTGAAGTGTTTGATGTATGGGGTATCAATTTCATGGGACCATTCCCATCCTCCTTTGGGAACATCTACATCTTTGTGGCTGTTGAATATGCATCAAAGTGGGTGGAAGCCATAGCAAGTCTAACCAATGATGCCAAAATGGTTCTAAAGGTGTTCAGTTCCTAAAGTTGTGATCAGTGACGGAGGCTCCCATTTCATCAATAAACTGTTTGAGAATATTCTCAAGAATAATGGTGTCAAACACAAGGTGGCAAGGAAAAAACAGTAGGAACAACAAGGAAAGACTGGTACACCAAGCTTGATGATGCCCTATGGGCCTATAGAACATCATACAAAACCCCTTTGGGAACTACACCTTTCAACCTTGTCTATGGGAAAGCTTGTCACCTACGAGTGAAACTTGAATACAAAGCTTTGTGGCCTGTTAAGCTTTTCAATTTTGACATCAAGACAACCCATGAAAAAAGACTGATCCAGCTGAGAACTTGATGAGATACATCTTGATGCCTATGAGAGCTCAGCCATCTACAAAGAAAGAACCAAATCTCTCTATGATAAGAAGATTTTGAAGAGAGAGTTCACTGCTAGAGACCAGGTGTTGCTCTATAATTTTCGGTTGAAGTTGTTTCCCAGAAAGCTTAAGTCTAGGGTGGTCATGCCCTTTCAAGGTTAAGGAGGTAAGACCATATGGAGTAATAGTGTTGTTGAGCAAGGATGGAAGAGACTTCAAAGTCAACGGACAAATAGTTAAGCTCTACTTGGAGACTATAAGTGAGGAGGAAGGGACTTCAGTTCAACTCTCCAATCCCAACCTCGCTTAGTCCACAAGAAAGAAAGTCAAGCTAGAGACTTAAAACAAGCTCGCTTGGGAGGAAATCCCATATTTATCATTTTACATATATTTTAAAACTTTATTTTTAGAACCTTTTGATTTGTGTTCTTAGCTGTTTCAGGTTGATTATACCATAACAAGGTCAGCAGGGCGCTTCAGTCACACAAGAGACATCACAGGTCATCAGAGCGGGTGCACGCCGCGGGTTAAGCAACCCTCTCCAACATCCTACGCGGGTGCACACATCGGGTGGAGGAAATCGCTCGCAAGAAACAAATTCGTAAGGAATCTAGCGCGGCGTGCACAGAGCGGGTGGAGGAAGTTTCTTGTGGATCCATCGGCTGAGAATGAGTCCGGAGTGGGGTGAACCCCGCGGGTAGAAAAACCCGATCGCGCTTCAGGAGATCGGGAGTGGTCCATGGCCGCTGGACACTCGAACCGCTCGCACACGAAGAATTGGCCGTGGATTCTTGCCGCGGGTGATGCGACCCGCTCCACCTCCATGTCGTGGGGCCAAGTAAGTTTCTCTCCCTAAAATGTGGGACCTACCCGATTAACCCTACAAACCTATCTCTCCTTCTCTCTCTCTCTCGTTTCATCTTCCCCTTTTCCTCCCCTAAAGCACAAAAACACCTCTCTCAACACCCAAACTCAAAAAAATTCCACTCAATCTACACCAAATCATCTCACTATTCTTCCCAAACCCATAGCTTTTACCCCCTTTAGCCTATCTCCTAACTTCGAGGCAAGTCCAAGCAAGGTATGAGGTTTTAAAATTTCCAGATTTTTATACTCAAGAACCCTAGAAATTGAAACATGATTTCTATCTTCTATCTTGCTTGATCCTCATCTTTTAGACTAGAGAAAACTTGTATACCATGATGGGTTGTTTGATTGGTGTTAGATTTAAGTGGAATTGAGTTTTAGAAATTAGGGTTCTTGAGATTTGGGAGTTTTCGAAAATTGTTTTTTTTTTCTCTGAGTCTACTTACCCGTTACCTGATCACTTGAGATGTACTAAAGCTTGCATGAAGAGTCTACTCAATTTGGAACCTATTTGACACATGAATTTTGCTTAATTGTTATTTTCATGCATTAGAACATTGAGAAATTGATTCTTTTGTTGAGCTTACATTGCTCCCATTCCAATTTACTAACACTCTATCAAGTTTCACCATCTTGTAGGTATTATGGGACATAAGAACAAGGAAAAGATAGAGGCATAAAAGCAGGAGGCCGCACGAAGAGAGAAAACTCCGCGGAGAAAAACTCTATCTGTTGAACCAAGCTTTTCCAATAGCTGATAAGAAACAAGGGAGCAGACTATCGCTGCACAAAAACCTAAGGAAAAGAAAGCAAGAAAGAGTGTAGGATATTCTGCAAGGCATGGGGATACTGATGGAGATGAGGGTGAACCAGCTCCTTTCAAGAGGGACATAGTGTCTACATCAAAAGGAAAGGAGGTGGCTGTTGATCAAGATCAAAGCATCAAGCCAACTGTTTCCTAGATATAATGATCACTTGCTGAATAGTGTCTCTTGGATTCCCACAAGGTTCACAGACACCAAAATGATGAGAGCGCTAGGGATTGATCAGGATGTCTAGACCCTATTGGAGCTACTGATCATACCAAGTTTCTACTCTATGGCATACCCCACTTGCCCAGAGGTTTCTTGTCAATTCTTGGCCTCAATAGACTCCACATTCCATTACGACGCTGAGCACGTCAGAGAAGGGTGGGGGAGGATCATGTTCAAGGTCTATGGAAAAACCCAACACATGACCTTCAGGGAAATATAAGAGGTGGTGGGACTTCAGGATATGGAAGAATCCAATCTCCCTAAAATTAAGGGTGTCCCCAAGAATGTTTGGAAGATGATAAAATGGAACAAGCACGCAACTGGCCATGATAAGACACTCGTCAGTGCATTATCTCCACAGGATCCTTGTCCACACTCTTTACCCAAGAAAAGAACCTGGAACAATGAATGAAGAAGAATTGATGCTGCTTTGCCAAGCTCTAAGGGGTCTACACAACACCGAACCAGCTCTAAGGGTCTACACAACACCTGGCACAATGAATGAAGAAGAATTTATACTACCCATACACCATTAAAAACGAGAAAAATATTTTATTAGATAAAAACACAGAGCAGTAGGGATTCAAAGCCACACATGAACAGTCCTGATATTCTAAATAAACGGCCATGCTTGGCCAAAATTAAAGCATAACATGACATAGGGAACACACTCCCTTAAAAACATGAACATCCTTCACGAATCTAACTAATAGTTCCAGACATCGATCTCCCAGTCGAGTGGTCACTAACTCTCAGCAGGTCCACATGCTGCTCAACCTCGACATATTTTTCCTGGAGCCGCAAATCGAATCTCCTTTGAGTAGGGAGAAACGGGAATCAATGCCCAGTGCTCCCATTTTTTCCTCTCTATCTGAGGGATCATCGATTTCGTGTTGGAAAGGTCAGCCAGATGTCTCGACACCGTCACCTCCCTAGTCTTGAAGTTGTAGTTCCTATCCTGCGTAATCCATATGGCGCCCACGGAACCTCGACATTCGCAAAATTTCACCAAAGGACCTATGCGCTTGCTTGAACTCTCCAAAATCAACCACAAACTGAGTCGAACGATCATTCATTATCGAGGTCATATATCTCACACCAGCTCTGCGCTCAAAAGGAGAAGGCACACACACTCCAGCTAGAGATCCTTCTCGCGAAGAAGATGCCCCTTGGCCTCACTCCTCAAGCGAGCAATCTACTTCTGGGCCATCTCAACCTTAAACTGAGCCTTCTGAGCTTCTAAAAATATCTCCCTAAGGGCATCATCCATCATATGAAGTCCCTGTAAGAAAATTTTTCGTTTAAAAAAAGTTAGGGGGAACTCGATAAAACAAAGTCGGATCAAATACAAAAATGAACCTCCATACAGTATCGCGAACGCTTCCGGAAACTTTGCCGCTCTAGTAGGGTTTTCGTTGGACACATGCTGATTCGACGACACTTTGAATAAGTCAAGGTAAGCACCTAGGTTGGATCCATCGCCAAACGACGACAGCGGAGTCTGACTGGTTACCGATCCCATCTCCAGATATAAGGTCTTGGTACCACTCCTATGTGGGCAGCTCCACTCCCCTCATAAGTAACGTCGTCCTCATCAATGGCAACCTGTTTTATTCTTGAGAGATCTCTCTTTCTCCCACATAGTAGGAATTTCTTATGGAACATACTTCTCCATAATCGGATCCGAAAGATTCCACGCCCGTATGAGATCGAGCTCGAGCGTAATGATGCTCAACCGCTGCGTGAACTCTCTGCGATGAAAAGTAACCCAGATAGAATGGGCCGCCTCGAAGAAGGTACCTAACAACGAGCGTGTCCGCAGGAAACATGGGAAGAGGATCGATAACTGCAACACAAAGAAAATGTTCAGACATCAGTAAAAACAAAACGATCAAAGTATCTGACAACGATACCCTTGCAACCCCCATCTTCATCTAAAGATAGGGATGCTTTCTTCTGAAACAGAAGAATTATCTACGCAGACAAAGAAGTAATGGCTTGTCCCAACTATGAAAGTTGGACGTAAACACCTTGATCACTTACATGTTGTTCCTCGGCATGAGACAATACCGGAGCGGCAAACCCATACTCTTTGGATATATAAAAGCTAGAATATAGTCAATGATCAGGTCCAGACCTCCCTCATAAATGAAAACCAATATTACGACGAGGTGCTGTAGACCGGCAGGAGAAAGTTGACTTATCGACAAGCCATAGTGATCCAATAACTGAAATATGACCTCTAGGATAAAATACCATATGCAAAAATATAGAAGATACACCTCGTAACATGTAAAATAGCCACGAGGCGGATATGTGGTACTTCCCCATGTTGTGGCATATGAAACTTCAACTACTCCGAAACTTGGCAGAAATCTCGGATGGTGGCAAGAAAACAATGCCTACACTCATTCGAAACCTCGGAAATCCCTCTGAAAGTATGTCTCACAGGACCCACGATTCAGCTGGTGGGGTTGCAAGACCGCATGTTGCATGCCAATATGCCTTCACCTCTTAAGGGTCAATGGAGTATCACAAAAACTCAATCTTCGGAACGACCTCATCGCCCCGAAATCGTAAGCTCTCGGGAACGAAACTGGAAGGCCAATGCACCCTCATAAATTTCATCATTGAATGCCATAACACAAAAAAATAACAAGAGAAGAAGAGAGAATTTTTTTTCTACCTTGAGAGTTTTCTTGTGGTGTGTAAGTAAAATATTTGAAAGCTAACTCCACATACTTATAGAAAAAAATGATTTACTATTCATCTTCACACTTTTAGCCATCAATTCCACCTAACTTACCTAACACGCCTAACATCTCGCAAGAACACCTCGACAATTCTTGCAATCTGGGGGCTAACTTTTGGGGGTATAAAATGGTCACGACGGAATCGACGCCTAAAAATTACCGCGGAAACATTATCTCTCTTTAATGTAAAATAAAACAAGAAACCATCTCATCATTTAATCCATCTCGTCTTGATCAACAGATCAAGCCATACAATCATAGAATCAATCACATCGTTTCCAAACCTAGTCGCCCATGCAACGTCTAGTCGTCCATGGGACACTAGACGCACACAAAGTCTAGTCGCCCATGCAACGTATAGTCGCCCATGGGGACATTAGACGCACACAATGTCTAGTCGCCCATGCAACGTATAGTCGCCCATGGGACATTAGACGCACACAAAGTCTAGTCGCCCATGAGCAACTAGAATCTTTGAAAGGTCTAGTCGCCCATGGGAGAGTAGCGCATACAAAGTCTAGTAGCCCATGGACGACTAGACCCTCAACAAAGTCTAGTCGAACATGGGCGATTAGACGTGTGCAACATCTAGTCGCCCATGGGCGACTAGAATATATCCCATTCATCTTTCTCTCCTTTGGATCTTGACTGCGCTGTCTCTTCTTTCGTTTCGATTGTAGTTTATGTTGAAGACTTACGATAAAAACTGCAAAGACTTGTTTCCACGTAAAAACTTCGGGTCAATCGTATAAAACGATAACAATTAAATTAAACACCAAATTTATCTCGGCTATACGATTGGTTTATTATTTTTAGGAACCAAGCATTGTGTAATCTTATGAAGGCTGATTTCACCAAAAGTAATCGTAAAAACCGTTTAAATCCCAAAACAGCCTGAAAGGGTCTAAAACTTGATAAAGGCCAACTTATGATATTAGAAGAGAATGAGTCAAATTAAAATGAAGATCTGCCGGATTTCTGCAGGAGTAAATGGAAAAGAAGATAATTTTCAAGTTTCGAGATAATTATGGAATAATCGAGAAGATAAGGAAGATTTGTGGATAAACTGGAATCAAGGGCGGAAAAGAAAAGACAATTGAATTTTGAAGGCATATATAAGAGAAGAAAAGGAGAGGGATGCATGACACACAAGAATTTCTCAGCAAACAAAAACGTAGCACTTAGAGAAATTTAGGCATTTTTTTCGTTTCTTGTTATCGAGCTGCGACTCAACTAGGGTTTAAGGTCTTAGAACTAGGAATTTCGCCAACAGCTCTTGCAGCCGAGGCTTTACCTGTTAAATCTGGGAACTCAAGGTGAGTTAGGGTTTCTTAGCTTTCCTTTGATTACGGAAATCGACAGTGTGAATTTCGGTTCCCACACTGCACAAGATGCATATTCTTGACCATGGAGATTGCCCCCTGCCCATCAACACTTTGGACACTGATTTTGTCCATTAACTCCCAAGATGGTTGAGAGGATGAATGGAGTAGTGGACATATTTCTCAGAAGTGACTTATTCGATGCCAAGAGGGTGGACAAGAAGTACACTCAAGAGAAAAATCCAAAATTCAAGCCAAGAGAGTTGTGGTCTCAAGGCATTGGTGATCATCGTTGGATCTCATCTTCCAAGCTTGATAACATACTCGCATACTCATGTCAAGCTTGAGGAGGGGTGTTACTTATTCTTGTTTAAGTAGGTTTGCCTCTTAAGAATTAATGCAAGTGTGTGCGCATTTTTTGATTCAGGTACTTGGAGATCATGAGAAGAGTCTGGTAGTGGATCAAATAGTTTGATGATGGTACGATACTACGATGTAAGAAGATAGGGTGAGCCAAAGAACCAGCCACATGGAAAATTCAAAGCAGTTTTGAGTGTAAAGCAAAGAAGGCATTAGTGCTTGCTTGCCATTAAAGTAAGGCTATGATCCATGGTTTATGAGTCCCTAAATTGATCATAAGACTCATACACCTCTGTACCAATCCTTTGGCTGAGGGTAGTTCCATTCTTTTTACCTAAGTGATGGTTTTATCCCATGAGGTTTTCCACACTTAGGTTTTTAATGAGTCAAATACACTCAGTTCCAAGCTTACCCAAGGATCTCCTATAGTCAAGCTTGAGGGGAAGTGTTGAAATGAAGAAGATAACAACCAGAGGAATTGAGTTAGTTCATGATCTAAGAATAGTTCATCAAGAGAAGCCAATTTGGTTATGTCCGTACAAACTTACTCCACAAGTTACCATCTTAATCTAACTTACCTTGCACGGCAAGAAAGGAGTTGGGGAGAATTAATATGGAAGTTAGGAACCTCTGAGAAGTCAAGGAAACTTGTTTGAATTTAAATATGAGAGACTGATTTTAATTAAACAAGTAGAATTCACATGGGTTGCTTTGGAGAAGCAGCTGGACCTGTCACTTTCATTCAAGCAGGTTGTGCCAACCTCTCTTATGTCTCTTTCTCCTCATATGGTCGTGCCTCCCTTGTCCATATCTTCCTGTCCTCTTACGTTTCCCCAATATATAATAGTTGTTTAGTCATCCCATGATTTAGTAATTGCTTATTGTAAGTTATTGTTTATTCAAAGACCCTAAACATCTCTTATAACACTTATTCGAATCAATATACATGTTTTCCTCAGTCTAATTCTGTGGCCTCTTTCTCTTTTTTTTTTGTGTCTAAAATTAGTCACAATGTAAGGGTCTTGTGTATCATGATTTAGAAGCTGCCTTAACGCAGTCTAATACTTGTTAAACACTTAGCAAACTCTTACTTATCTTCTTCTCCTAAACTCTAGCTTAATAACTCTAAATCTTCTTCATGTTAAGTACACAGACTCAAAGTGTTGTGTTAATTCAGAACTATATATTCAAACTAGAAATTCTCAGATTTCTCTAACCAATATACCGTATAGTATCTTGGTTATAGTGTAAGATTTAAGAGGATTCAACCACTAGTTGGTTGTCTCTTCCTATAAATGGTGAGTTCATGTTGTATGGTTGAAGGGGATTCAATTACAAGTTAGATGAATACTCTCTTGCATGAGACAAACACTCATAAATTTCAACATTGTACAAAGCTTTTTTGCTATTCTTTGGGATCAAACTCACCTCTTTTCTCTTTGTTTTTGAATAAATCATTTCTCTCCCACTCTGATATAGTGTAAGCTTTGTCAATACTTTTTAGTATCTTGAAATCAAGACTCAAGAAGAGAAAGGATTCAAAAATCCTTCACCATTATACTTTATCCATTGGATAATAGCTCTATCTTAATAGAGAATCTCTTTGACCAGTGAACAAACTGAATTGATCCATTATTTCATTGTTGTTTAAGCCCACAGAAAACACTTGTTCATGTATTATTCTGATGATTCTCTTGTTGTAAGCCCTGGAAAACATCAGTTCATAATTTACTCCATTGGCACATATCTAAGATCAATGGATAAATTGATTATCCAATGGTGCATTGAATTTTAGCTACTAAAGCACCAAAATTTTTGTCAGTATTGGATTCTCTTGGCTGTTAAATGCTTCCGCAAAACTCAAGAAAACAAAGAAAACTCTGTCCATTAGAATTCTTGAGCAAAATCTATATTCTCTACTCTCTATTTTCTCAATCTCTGATTCTTGGTTTACTTATTATCCTACATTCTCCCATTCTCTGGCTACTAATACTATGACTACATCATTCTCTATTCTATATTTATTCTCTAGTTACTTAAATCTCTATTCTAACAATCTTATTTAGAATCTTCCTAAGGTTGTTATAAAGTCTTGAAATAATTTTCTTACTTCTATCCTTAGGAAAATTGATTGTCTTATTTCCTGAATGCTTAGTCTTGTTGATTAGGATTCAAGAGTGTTTCTAGGATAGAATCATGAAGATATATGTCCATTGCTTGTTGCTGCACTTGTTTGAAATGTGTTTAGAGATCAGACTCGGTGAAACCCATGTTCTGATCTCTTGTTATCTATTGATGCTTGTCTTAGTGGTTGTCTGACATGTTTCACATGTTGATCCAAGCATGCAAAAGATGAATATTCCTGACCATGAAGATTGCTCATTGCCCATCAACACTTTGGACAATGATTTTGTCCATTAACTTCCAAAATGGTTGAGAGGATGAATGAAGCAGTGTAGAGATTGCTCAGAAGTGACCTACATGCTGCCAAGATGGTGGGCATGAAGTACACTCAAGAGAAAATGCCCTAATTCAAGCCAAAAGGGTTGAGTTTCAAGGAATTTGTGATCATCCCTGACTTTCATCTTCCAAGCTTGACCACATACTCTTATTATCAAGTAAAGCTTGAGGAGGGGTGTTAATATGAGAAACCAATATCCATTCTTCAGAAACTTATGCAAGGAAAGTACCTATAACTATACTTATTCTTGTTTGAATAGGTTTTCCCCTTGAGAATTGATGCAAATGTGTGTGCATTGTATGAATCAGGTACTTGTATCTCATGAGAAAAGTCTGGTCGTGGATCAATTTTTTTGATGATGGCGGGATGTCATAAGAAAGCGGGAGACAAAAAACTAGCAACATGGAGAGTTTCAAGCAGTTTTTAGTGTCAAGCAAGGAAGACATTGGCGCTTGCCATTAAAGTAATGCCATGATCTAGGGTTTATGAGTCCCTAAACTTGATCATAAGACTCATAAACCCACTGGCCAAACCTTAGGCTGAGGGTAGTTCTACTCTTTTTCCCTAAAGTGATAGTTTTATCCCATGAAGTTTTCCACACTTAAGTTTTTAGTGAGGCAAGTACTCTTAGTTCCAAGATTTCCCAAGGATCTCATATAGTCAAGCTTGAGGGTGGGGGTGTTGAAATTAAGAAGATAATAACAAGAGGAAATGAGTTAGTTCATGATCAAAGGAGAGTTCATCAAGAGAAGCCAATTTGGTTTTGTCCAAAAAGACTTACTCCACAAGATACCATCTTAATCTAACTTACCTTGCAAGGAAAGAAAGGAGTTGAGGAGAATTAATATGGACGTTGGGACCTATAAGAAGTCAAGGAAACATGTTTAAATTTAAAAATGAGAGGCTAATTTTAATTAGACAAGTAGAAGTCACATGGATTGCTTTGGAGAAGCAGCTAAACCTGTCACTTTCACTCAAGCATGTTGTACTAAACTCTCTCCAGTCCCTTTTTCCTCATCTGATCGTGCCTCCCCTTTTCCATATCCTTCTCGCGTCTTCCATATCCCCAATATTAGTTGTTTATTCATTCAGTGATTTAGTAATTGTTTATTGTAAATTATTGTTATTTAAAGACTATCACCATCTCTTGTAACACTGATCAAAATCAATGTACAAGTTTCTCTGAGTCTTTTTGTGTCTAAATAATAGTCACAATGTAAGGATCTTGTGTATCATGATTAGAGGCTGCCTTAAGGTAGTCTAATACTTGTTAAACACTCAGAAAACTCTTACATATCTTCTTCTCTTAAACTATAGCTTAATGATTCTAAATCCTCTTCATTTTAAGTACACAAACTCAAAGTGTTGTGTTACTTCAAAAGCATAGATTCATACTAGAAATTCTTAGCTTCCCTCTGACATGTTTACTATTTAGAATCTTGATTATAGTGTAGGATGTTTAAGAGGATTCAACCACGAGTTGGTTCTATTTCCTTTGAATGGTAAGTTCATGTTGTATGGTTGAAGGAAATTCAGTTACAAGTTAACTGAATACTCTTTTGCATGAGATAAACACTCATGAATTCCAACAAAATATAGAATAGAAAGCATAGCCTAAACAATAGCTTAGAAAAAACATAAATATGGTTTTAAGTCGGCAAAGGACATTCTGGTAACTTGTGGTGACTTTATGGACCTTAGTAGGTCTTCAAATAGACTTGTACCGTCATCTAACATCATTTTCAAATGAAACCAAGAGGTCTGTGTCAATCGACACCCCTTCTTAATCTCGACAACTTCCTCCCTCAAGGCAGACATACCATTATGTAGTAAAACATGCATAACTTTAGATCTAGCCAGTAGTTGGACCTCAAAGTGGCGACATTGAAAATATAACACATATATCTATCTTGGCACAAAATATGAGCTCAGTCCTCACCGTATGAAGGTTTCAATCCATAGCTAAACTTCTGACGCATCTGCGCAACTTTGCATCTCAAAATCTCCAGAATCTCCAAAGTTCTCCAAAATGTACCTAAGTTGAAAACACTCTAAAAATTTAAAACACATATATTATACTCTAAATATAATATATACCATGAGCTAAAAGTGGTAAAATTCATGGTATTTCAACACCTCCAGACTTACCATTTTGCTTGTCCTCAAGAAAAAGATATCACCATCTAAAAAAAGGTTTGATAAAGTAGGGACTCACACAATTCTTAACTTACTTCTATCACCTCTGCAATGTTGCAGCCACCTCAAATCAATGTTAACCTTAGAGGTATTGTATATACCATATCCTAACTTAGCAACCAAATCTATCTAGCCAATAACTTAGATAATAATGTCTACTAACCCCTTTACTGACCTGGTTTTTCCAATAATTGTGTAGACTAAATCTTGAGAGTATCGATCAAAGAAAACGTGGACTCTTACTTCAACATGTATTTGAGTACACATGTAATCTTATTCTTGTTTATTTTTTTTGTTCATATTTCTTTATTTTTTGAATATTTTTCTTCTTCTTATTTTTTATTAATCCAATGCATCAATGACGCTGATGATATTCATCTTGTTCATCATTTCTTTATTTCTTTTGACAAAGTGTAGGCGAATAATGGGGTCATAGGTAATGTAATTATCCCTTGCTTCCAACGATGTGTGATCATTCATTTCTAAATTAGAATAATGGGGTCATAGGAAATTTTCTTACCCCTCTTCATATTTCAAGAAATCATCTTAATCTATTACTTTCTTTCTTTTCTAGATGCCGAAGAAAGGAGAGAAGGAAACCAAAAACACATACAATTTTACCTTTCATGCCTGAAATAGGAATTCAATCCAGTGTACACCAAGCCCAAGACAAGCAGATTAAGTTCAATTAGGTTGACGGTCAGCTTCCATTCTTTCAAACATTCTCAGCAAGTGTAGATATAATGGCAGGTGATCCACTTTGGTATCTTTAGTACAATATGCATTCAGTAAATCTAAGAATTGTGATATAGAGTAGTTAGATAATAAGTAAAAATTAAAAAACATCATTATTTTCTTCTTGACTCAATAAACTTTAATAAAAAACTAAAAAATAAAGCTCAAGATAAACACAATACCAATAACTACACCCCCAGAATTAAACAAACGTTGTCCCCAATGTTATACCTTCCAAGACCGGCAAGAAAAAAATTCATAAGTATTAATTTAACAATAAAACCGAGTCATACCTGACTTCTGATATGAGTGTCGATCGACACAGTTAAGTAGTGTTAGATACTCGTGATGCTCTGTCGACCAACACTTGCCAGTTGTTGATCGATGTTGGCATATCGATTCATCTGCCTCGAAACTTTTTTGACCTAATAGTGGGTTGCCTCCCACTCATCGCTTATTTTTAGTCATTAACATGACTTTTAGAGATTGGATTTAGTCTGAATGAGAATGATAACTTACTCCAAAATTAGTCTCTGTGTCTCTCTTCCTAATTTTGTTGATTTTGTTGACAAAATCTCTTGGATAAGCTTTTCCTCTGTCACTCAGCTCTAAATCACATAGCACTCTGACCTTGGTGAAAGGTTGTAGAACTTCTTTTGCAGCACACTCTATGCTCAAGACTTCCCTTATGATATTGCGAAGGAACCAGTGACAAGATACCTGCATCTACATTATTTTATTTTTCTTCTTCTTGGCCCTTTCCCCAAATTTAGTCTTTTTCAGTCTCTGTCTGTTGATGCTGATGGCTGAGTATCGATCGTTGATGATGTTGGTTCTGCAGTATCGGGATTTGAATCAGTTGTAGCTGCTAGATCTTTAGACACCTCTATGCATGATATAAAATCCTCTATTTTGTTCTTCTGCACAGGATCACAGAATACAATTTCATCAACACTAGTCAGGCACATCTTATTCTTCTTTAGATCACAAACTGCTCCCACTGTAGCCATGAAGGCTCTTCAAAAAGAAGAGAAGATTTCCAACCTGATTTGATCTCCACAACATGAAAGTTCATAGTGACAATGTACCTTATCTATACTTTAACATTCTTAATCACACTGGCTGAGTTGCCTTGGAGTTATCCAGAAAAAGGTTAAACTATCTTAAGAAGGTTCCGCCTTTAATCCTAATAGCTCAGCAGTGTCTTTACCCATTATGATGACCACAGCCCCAATATCGCAGAAGGCGTATGGGAAATTGGAGTTATGTATACAACAAGGTATCAAAACTTCCCAGAATCTTATTCCTTTTTAGTATCTTCTTGGGTTTACGGCTGATATTTTGAACATCAACTCATTGTCCTTATCTGCATCTCTGCTCTCTCGGAAGAAATTACCTAGTATGTACTGATGATAGGCATCCTCAAAAGCCATATTCTTAGAAACCCTCTTCACTCTCTGTGAAATCCATCAAATTCAACTTTGTTAGCTTCTCTCCTAAGGTGTTTGGGAACATAGAGCTTCCTAGATTTACTCTTTTCCCAATTAGATTCCTTTCTTTCGTTGCATGCTCATCCATGACATATTCATGTTCATACATATGGTGTCGATTGATACTGGGGGTGTGTTGTCAATTGACACTCTCAACGAAAGATGTTTTAGCTGGAGTTGACTACTCTTGTTATGGTGCATCTGCAGGTTCCTGATTGGTGTCCACTGTCAGCTTTGTTGATGTATGAGATGGATATCGAGTTGCACTCAAGCTGTGTGCATCAATACTTGGCAATTGAACTCAGTAAGTCACCAATGGATGTTGAACGATGAAAATGGTAGGGTGTTATACACCTCAATCAGTCTCTTTTCTCCCTCTAGGGTCTCGCTCTCGAAGCTTCCTTTGCTTGCCTGATCCAGCATTATATGATATTGCAAATCCAATAGCCCTGCAAAAGATTCGAAACAATTGAACCTCTGTGAAACCATGATGTGGAAAATCCTTTCGGTACTTCCTAAACCTATCCCAAGAGCTTCTGAATGCTCAGTAGGTCCATGAGAGAATTTCCAAATTTTATTCCTCATCTCTTCAGACCTTGCATCATCAAGGAACTCTGTCAGAAACA
Organism: Moricandia arvensis; assembly: GCA_905132765.1. Classification (NCBI taxonomy): domain Eukaryota; kingdom Viridiplantae; phylum Streptophyta; class Magnoliopsida; order Brassicales; family Brassicaceae; genus Moricandia; species Moricandia arvensis. The sequence goes on along the minus strand of CAJHQP010003981.1, from coordinate 43,104 downwards.
CACTCTTAACATCATTCCAGATGGTAGGAGCTTCAGACAATTAACCACATTCCAGAAAAAGAATATTTGAATAGCTTGCAGAAGACGTAGTATTTGGTTCCTTCATGCTCCTAGATGCCAAACACAAAATCTTCAAGTGCTTCAATATGATCCATGGGATTTTCTTGACGAAGACTATGAAAAGGGTGCTAACCCACATAAAACAAGTATGCATGTTCAATATCAACCCCACAGATTGCTGAAGGTTGAATCGCATGAGCTAAATAAGACCGGAAATTTTAGTCAATATCTTTTGGTTCCATATCAGTGCAAGACACATAGACCGAGAAATTTTCGAAGACTTCAATATTGAGAAGGAATAAGTAAGAAATCGCAACAAGTCAAGTAAGACGGGATCGACCCCGCATACTCTATGACACGAAAGTAAACCTAGGTCTTGCCCTAACTCCACTTTTATCTCTCAAAGGCATAGTATCATTGATACGAGATACAAAAATTTGTGTCTTTGCTAATATTTAGACATCTATGAGTCTCCGCGAGCATCGATACTCAAGTACTCTCATCTTAGTGCAACTCCAAATATTATGATCTGCTAGGGCATAAGAAATGAGGAACATACTCACACTCTTTCGCCTTTGTTGACACTTTATCCTTAGAAAGAAAAGTTACAAAATATAAATTAGATAGAAAACCCGAAGGGGTTAGTACACTACAAATTTCAATACATTCATTATAAAATGGGAACACGCTCCCTCCAAATATAACTACCCATCACGAGTCATAGGTAAACTCACCAATTATCAAAACCCCGAGCGTGTAATCACTGGCTCCGAGCTGGAACGGAGGCTGAAGAACTACACCCTCCTCAAAAAGGAGCTCCAAGCACAACATCTTCAGAGTAAGGGGAGACAGGGATCGGATACAACTTTTCATGAATTCTTCCCTGATCTGAAACAGCAAAGGCTTCGCATGAGCATTGGAGCGTTGATGTCTCACATACCTCACCAGCTCAGCATCATAATAAAAACCATTGGTCTTCGAAAAAATCAAGGCTCCAACAGCCCCTTTTCCCATGCGGATAACGCCAAAATCTTTTTGAGCATTTCTCATCTCCTAGAGATCAGCCACGATCTGAGCCAAACGATCCTGGATTATTGAAGCCACCTCTCGCCTTCCCTGCCTTTTGAGCACGACGAAGAGTGGAGGCATGTCTCCTCTCTAACTCGGTCTCATGGACAGAACACGCTTTCTTCTCAGCTTCCGCCTCATTCTTCAAACATGCAATCTCCTTCCCGGCAGATTTGGCTCTTGGACGGGATACCCCCATTTCCTCGTGACTCGCTGAATGGGCCTATTTCATCATATTAATACCCTGATAAAGAATAAGACTGATAATCTAGAAGGAAACTGACGGATAAAAGTAACAAAAACACAATACTTACCGCCATACACATAGGAGAGGCTTCCATAAATTTCTCTGAGGTGAAACCCCTGTTATCGGTCAAGGGATGATCAAAAGGATGTATGAGAGAAGCAAAGAAGTCAGAATCGAAATCAATATTATCGATATCAAATGATGGGAGCAGGTTTTGAACGGTTTCACTTCCGCTAGCATGGTTGGGGAAAATGCGTTGGAACCAGTGATCTTCGGGAAGCGATACACCAGGAACAGCAGTGTTTTCCTCTTGGACATCAACATGTTTATTTGTAGTAGACCTCTCCCTTTCCAAATGAACTTTATACATGACAAAATCATCCATGGCCGGATCCAAACTTTCTTCAACCAAAGGGTTGGGTTGAACTCAAGATTGATGAAACGCAATCTCTGCACGAACTCTTCCCAGAGAAAAAATAATACCTGTAAAATGGACCGCCACGGAGAATGTCCCTAACTACAAGATAATCCCTTGGGAATAGAGGAATGAGATCGTATACTGCATAAACAAAAGAAACAAATTCAAGTTAGATGAAATTGAAAAAAATAATAATAAGGACATCCAACTATGATACCCTTTTGGCTCTATTTGCGCCTAAAATTAGGAATTCACTCTTTGGAACATAGGCATTGTTTCTCAATCCCCGATTATCACCATATCTCTTCTTGGTCTGCAGAAATAAGAAGGCTCCTTCTTTCGACTAGCCGGAAACAAAAGGCCTTCTAGATAATAGGCGGAAAGAGTCATCCCAGGCTTAGAACTCAAAACCAGTATCCCTATGAGGTGTTGAAGACCATGAGTGCTGATTTGTCTGATCGACACCCTGAAACGATTCATAATTTGAACTATCATCTTTGGGATGAGAAACATAAATGACTGTGCAAAAGCTGCACTTAGAAACACGTGAAGTAACCAGAAGGAGGAATCTCGGAAATCTCTCCATATACTGGTAAATGAAACTCTACATCGTCCATAAACCAGCAGAAATCACAGATGTTCACAACAAAAGGGTAATCAATTTTTCTTGGTCCATCGTAAACCTTTCCCTTGGTATGAGGTCTCTCCATATACCACGGATCAGGTGGTAGAGGTGGTACAATACCATACATATTTAACTAGTATGCCGCGGCTTCTTTTGGATCAATGTAGTACGATAAGAAATCCACCTCAAGAGTTAATTCATCATTCAACTTCAGGCCTCTTCTTTGGCAAAAGGAGGTGGTTTGATAAAGGAACTTTTGGGATAGTGAGTGGAACGTGTAGTAATCCTAGTCATCCTTCTACTAGTTGACATAATAACAAAAGGAGAGAAGTGAAAAAAAATTCTACCTTTGAGAATTCCTTGGAGAAGTGAGTGTGAGAAATTAAGAATGGAAACTCACTACATACTTATAAAAGAGAAAAAGGAGGGAAATCCCCTATAGGTTTCAGTGAAAATTGTTTTACCCTCGGACTCTTCAGCCATTAGTTCCGCTTAACTTGCCTAAAAACCTAAAATCACCTCGCAAGAACATCATAAAAATTCTAGCGAGCTGGGGGGGGGGCTAACTGTTGGGGTCAAAATCGGCCACGACGAAATTAACGCCCTAAAATCTTCCAACAAAGTATTCCTTAAACAAATACGAGCCGGAAATGCGAATGAACTACACTACACATCAGCCGAGCTTAGATACAAGAACAAAGCTCCGCGTATTTCATCCTGGACAAGAAATGAAAGAGTTTCTATTTAGACATGAAAAGATCAAAAAACTTTATTGCGGAAGGTTTTACGATAACTTACAAGTTTTACAAAACAATCTTCTGCAAAACAAAATTTGAAAATTTTCTGCGGAAAAACCTCATAGGAAAATCTATGAGATCATCTGCCGCAAAGAAGCTTTTGGAAAATATTTACGGAAAAGTTTGTGTGAAACAAACTAGGTAGTTCTGAAAGATTAAAAAGCGATCAGCATAGAAAATGAGAACAAGATAAGGACCCAACACTCTTCTCACTCACTGCCATCGCCTCACACACTCTCTCTCTCTCTCTCATCCGTGACACAGCTTCCAATCGCCACACACAAGGCCTCTCATCGCCACACACAAGGTCTCTCATCGCCCCCACACACCTCTCATCGCCACATAAGGCTCTCTGATAGCCACACACAAGCTCTGATCGCTACACACGAGCTCTGATCGCCACACACATGCTCTTATCGTCACACACGAGCTCTGATTGCCACACAAGGGCTCTGATCGCCACACACAAGGTCTCTCATCGCCCCACAAGGCCTATCATTGCCACATGGAGATTCTCATCACCCCGTCCCAAGGACTCTCATCGCCTCACAGAGTCTCTCATCACCACAGGCGGCTCTCTCATCGCTACAGGTGGCTCTCTCATCGCCACACTAGGGATCTCGTAGCCAGACAAGAGCTCTGATCGCCATAGAGTTGTTCCCTCTCCCTCACATCACTATTCAACTCCTCTGAGGCTCAGTGACTCTCTCTCTCTCTCTCTCTCTCTCTCTCTCTCTCTCTCTCTCTCTCTCTCTCTCTCTCTCTCTCTCTCTCTCTCACTGTTTTCTCCTTTGAATCTCGATAGAAATGTCTTTCAGTTCATCTCAATTAGAGTTTCCGTTGAAGATTTTATGATAAAAAACAGTGAAGACTTGTTTTCTCGTGAATGTTCGAATCGATCGTTGGAGATGATGATGGTAACTTAACACCATTTTCTTCTCGTATAGATGATTGGTTTCCATAATTCCGTACGAACGACGATTTCTCTGAAGATAATCGCAAAAAGAAAATGTTTAGGTCGTACAACGAACCCGAGATGCTAAAACACGAAAAAAGCTCACTTATGATTTAAAACGAGGATAAGCTCAAAATACAATGACAGCTTATTCGATTTGGTAAAAATAAATGAAAAAGATAAATGCAAAAATCCCGAGATAAACTTGAAGATCGAGAAGATAAGGAAAAGTTACGCAAAGAGATAAACCCGAATCAGGGGCAGAAGGGAACAAGCTGACATCTCTTTCGTTTTTGTTAACTCCCGAGTTAACACTTAGAGCAATTTAGGCAATTTCGTTTTTGTTATCGAGCTTTGACTCAACTAGGTTTTAAGGTCTTAGGTGGTTAGAACTAGAGAACAAGCTGACATCTCTTTCGGTCTAGGTTTTTTCACATGTTGTAACGCTCATACGTAGATCGAAATAAGGTCATCGCTCTTTTTTCTCTCAAATTTCCTAATATTTATTATGTTTCACTCATTTTTTGACTTACAGAGAATCCGGATCCTTAGGAAAAGTCGAGAATCTTAGCTTTCCTTCACTTTCGAAAATCGACAATGCGAATTTCGGTTCCCACATTCATCACAAAAGTATTTTTCATAAGTGAAAATATATATTAATATTATATTCTGTAATTTTCAATATATTTGTCTTTTTAAATAAGTGATATGAATTTTTTAGACACTAAAGATAATAAATGTTGGAAAATATCAAAAGTTATTTTTATGTTAAATGCACAGTTTATTAGATTAGTTGTCTTTTATTAATAAAATTGCCTACAAGAAGTGGGTTTGTTGACCCGTCCAATGACCAAATGATAGAGATATGAAATGAAAATAACAAATAGTTCTCAAATAATCTTGGTGATCGTTTTGTATTGTAAATCAATTTGTTCCATTTACTTTTATAAATTAGACTATGAAAGTATCTAATGGGAGTGTCTACTAACTTTTATATGGCGGAGATGGAAATTTTGTTTGTAAGTGGTATAGTTATGATTGAGTATAATTAATTCTACCAGTTCTCTACTATTTTAATAATGTTTAATATAACTGTTCAATTTAAATAATATTTTAAAATTTCAAATTAAAACGAATAATGGGTAATTTGTAATATATTTTTTAAACTATATTTTTATAGATTTTCAATAATATTTAATATTGAACAAAATTTACAGTTGAAAACTATTGCATGCGATCTTGCAGAGTTATCACATTTTATTTACTGATACTACTAGTTTAGATAAAATATTAATATAAATAGTAGATGTTCACATATTATAAAATTCAAAATACTGAAAATATGGTTGTGCTGGAAAGTGAAGTAAAAAATTTTCTTTCCTACTTGTAAAAATAGATTGTAAAATTTTGCTTTGAAAATTAGCTTGATTAAATATAGCATTGTGGTATTGTTTTAGTTCTTTTTTTACCCTTTCGTAGTCAGCACTAATTTGTATGTTTAATTCATTTGGTCTAATCTTTATATGATTGACCTTATTTCTCGACCCCAAATGCTTTTACGACCACAGATTTAAGTGGTTCATATATGTGTTTAATATTAGCTATTAGTACTTTTTTTTAAAATATTTTGTACAAATCTATAAATCTGTTCCACGTTAATGTCTGTAAAATCACCTTTCTTCACAAAATATTTTAGAAAAAAAAAAAAGATGAATTGTCTCATATTTGTGCTAGTTGTTGCCTATGTGTTTCGGTTTGAATGAAGCTGGGTGTAATCAAAACACTTTAGAATTTCGGAATCAACTCAATCCAGGTAGTATTCTCAAAGTTAATTGCTCATCCAACAGAAAACATGTTGAAGCTCTCCACGAGATAAAATTCAATGATAAATATCAAATTATGGTTTACGAAAAAGGAATAGGAGATAGAATTGTATGGAAATGCCTCTTACGGCATGGGGATAAAGTGGAAAATTCTCAAATGCTATGGCACGCATATAGAGGAGCCAGTAGAGCTCGATGTGGTGAAAAACGTTCATGGATTGCTAGAGGTGATGGAATTTACTTAGAGAAAAATAATGATCCACAAGGGCTCAAACATCATTGGATTGTTCCTAAAAAATGAGTTTTTTCTTCTTAAGAGATATTTACATATGACATTAAGACTATTTTTTTATCATATGATACAAATAATCATTTTATTTTAAAATAATAATAATAATATACAAATAAATGTATGGTAAATATCAGCTATAATTTATTTGGTCTAAATGAGAATGACCTTCAAGTGTTAAATTGTTTATTCTACAAAAGATTCATGTGAAAACATTTATTTATGTGATGTTTACCATATGAGAAAGTGAAAATAATTTCATGGTTATTGTCATGTTTATCATTGCATTTATATCTAATGCGGATAAAGATATCTCTCCAATGTGTATAAAGGGATCTAGCGGGCAAAATTGTTGGTAGGATCAAAATCTGACATATATACATCAACGTCTAAAATTTCTTTAACATGATGAAATATGACATAGAGATGACTGAATCCGAAAGGTAAAAAGAATCAATCCATGTACGTCGCATTGTCATAACGACGGTACATCGAAATGGGTCATGTATAACATTTTAAAAAGACATAACGAAAATATTTTTGTACAAACGTAATTATCTCAAAACATTTCTCCAAAAAATAATGAATTAACCATAGCTTTGCCAACCAACTATGTTTAAGGAAAACCTTTATTTTATAAAGTTAAACAGTTTTTACGAAACTACTTCTGTAAAAATAAATTCAATAATGTTTGATGAAAAAGTTTGTAAATTAAAACTAAATAGTGTTATATGAAAAGAAAAATTGTAAAAGAACTTCGACAACACTTAGCAAAAATACTTATCAAAAAAAAAAAAAAACACTTAGCAAAACAGATTTCATAAAAAAACATTATACAGTGTTTTATTAAACAACTTCCATAAAAATAACTTTGACAATGTTGTGCAGAATAGCTTAATAAAATTAAATTAAACAGTTTTATACAAATCAAATTCTGTAAAACCAACTTTGGCAACGTTGTACGAAAATAATTTCATAAAATAAAAATAAACAGTTTTATACGAAACAACTTCTGTTAAACTAACTTAAACAACATCTTAGGAAACATATTTCGTAATAAAATTAAAAGTTCTTTTTTAATAAAAACTTCCATAAACTAAATCTCACAACCATTTATGAAAACAACTTTAGTAAAAAATAAAGAATTTCTTTAGGAAACAACTTTTGTAAAAAAGACTTTGACGATGTTTTATTAAAACAACTTTGTAAAGTGAAAGTAAACTATTTTTGATGAACAACGTAGAACTAATTTCGATAACATTTATAAAAACAGCTTTCATGAATAAATTAAACTTTTTACGAATCTACTTTCATTCAAATCAAACAGAACTTAAAATTTCACAAAATTATCTTCAAAAAATAAATGACCACCAAGTTGTTCTTGGGAACTTGTTTGGGAGAGGAAGAGAGGCCTTATAATTGGTATTGGCTGGTCATACTTTTTTTTTGGTACATTTGTGGTAATAGCTGATGGTGTTCTTCAATATGGTTGGGGATGGTATTTTATAGCTCTTGGTTTTGAAATGTCTTTAGGAGGAGTTCTTGGCTGCTTATCCTGACACTACAAAATGCATATACTTTATGACGAAACAACCACGAAACACATTTCGTAGTTAATCATCCTTCGTAGCTCATATTTCCTCGCTAAATCGTCATAAATTTACGAAGACATTATTTCATCGTAAATAAGAATCCCAATATTTCGTCCGTAAATCCATGCAAACTAAAACGCCAGCTTCCTCTTAAAATAGATGTAAATTATCATCTTAAAGTCCACGTCATGTTTACAACTAAGTTACAGGTCTGTCTTGTTAATCGAAGTTAAAATTTATGTGTACTTCCTCGTACACTACTTGTGAAATTTACATCTTTTTAACGTGTCTTTCCTTGTTAAATAGTCGTAGTATTAGCTACCAATTTACTTTGACTCGTGTTTATCTATAATAAAAAAATATTAATGAACCAAAATTATAAAAAAATTTAAATAAGAAAAATCCGAAAATATTTCATAACTATTGAATAGAAAAGTTTTCAATCTAAAATACAGTAAAAAGAAGAAGAAAAACTAGGTGTTATGGAACTCCGTGAAGTACTCCGCATTACTCCTTCTCTCCATCTCCTCCACCTCCTCACCGGAGCGTGGCAGTGGTTGTGGAATCCCAAGTCCCGCCCCTCTTATCTGCAACATCCTCTCCAATTGCGAATTTCGATCCGACATGACGTCCATAAACCATTCGAGGGAACCCATCTGAGCTTTTGTCGCAGTCAAATCAGAACGCAGTTGAGCAGTCTCATCATTATGTCTCTGGGAATAAGACGAAGTCACCCTTGGGACATCGTTAACAAAACATATTCCCAACTTCCGTCCCTTTTCTTAGGGATCACCTTGAAAAGAATGATTAATTTTAGTGATAAAATATGTTAGATTAAATGAATAATAATTAAAAAATATACCTCCTCGTAAATCTTATCCACTTCAGGTGTGTGATGTAGCTTTTATTATGCACTCTCAAATTAACCTATATTTAATTTTTACTCTCTCAAATAAGAGGTTCAATTGTAGTACTTAGGGATCGAATCCGCAGGAGCGTGGGCACACAATAGACTATAGATGTTCAGATTAAGCTAGAAAAACAGTTTATCAAAGGAGTAATAGTAGACAAGTAAGTAGGTGATTGGTTTGATAAAAATAAGATGAAATAGGTAGGTCTAGGGATTTATTGGTGTTTAGCAGCCTGACATGGGTGTTCATGGCTTCTAATTTTCCATTCAGCTCTTTGTGGATAGAATCCAACCTCAGATTTAACTATGCACTCATATTCTGCTGAATTTATATAGCTCGTTCCATTATAGCTTCCATTCCTCTGATATATGTGATTCTCATCCTCTTCTGCAGCATGTTTCACCAACGAGGCTTCATGTACAAAAATCAATTTTGGCCTCAACCTCAATGATCTTGTCATTATTCATAACACCTGATTGCATCCTGTGAGTATCCATATTCTTGATACTGTTGCTAGACACAAAGTTCTTAATCAGTCTCTTAGCTTCCTCTGGAGTCATCGTTTCAAAGTTCCCTTCGCTTGCATGATCCAACATCATATGATACTGCCCATTAATACCCTTGCAGAAGAATTCCACCAGTTGAACCTCCGTGAAACCATGATGTGGACATTTTTTTTTAGTACCCTTTAAATCTGTCCCAAGAACTTCTGAACCCTTCAGTAGGTCCTTGATAGAATGTCAAAATCTTAGCTCTTCGGTCTTTGCATCATCAAAATAATTAGTCAGAAATGCAGTCTTGACATCGTTCTAGGTAGTGAGAGATCCTGGTGGTAGAAGTTTCAGCCAAACGACTGCATTCACAGAGAGAGAATACTTAAATAACTTGCAGAGGAAATAGTCTGTAGTTCTTTCATGCTCTGGGATGCTAAACACAAAAGTCTCGATTGCTTCAAGATGGTCCATGGGAATCTTCATGGGGAAGGCCATGAAAGGGGTGCTTGCGTACATGATTAAAGTATGCATGTCTTATTTGGCCGTCATCCCCTGCATTTCTTGAGGTTGAATCGCAGACCTGTTAACATAGATTTGAGTAGGGCCTGATCAATTCTGCTATCGATTGATGCTCAGGGTTACAGCCCCCTGTGCATCTAATTTCTTATATGCTGCATTACACAGATGACCCTCACGGTCACGCATGTCTCCATTCCCATCCCTAGTCAGAATAAGTGCCTCAACAATCCCTACTCTTGATAGTAGTAGATATGATCAACTGAATAATATAAGATAACCGTCAAATTTTTCATCTACATGTTTTGCGACAAGAAAAAAATCTTCAGTCTCCATCCAAGTTCCTTCAATTAGAAGAGATTCTTACTGACCAACAAATTTTTTTCTCACTCTTCCTTGAATTTTAAGTCTCTTAACAGAAATCAATCATTTTGATTTAGTATAGAAAAGAGAAGTATAGATTACTTGAATTACATGTACCTTTTCTTCAATAAACACCATATTAATTGTTGCACATTGGGGAATGATATGTTCTTTACATATACATTTAATCTTCACACGGCTAATCCAATCTATTTCTGCCAAATTTAAATCTTATAAGTTGTCAAACAACATTTTGCTAAATTTCTAATTTCTAATTTGGGTAGGGTGTGATTTAGAAAATAGATTAAAATAATTTTTCACGTATCAATGTAGATATTAATTAGATACAATAGTATCATTGACGTATATTCTTTTTGCTAATAAACTAACTAAAGTTTCTTTATATTAATCTGTATTATTATATTTAGGTAACAAAATATTATAATATAAATGAATAGCTGCTTTGAAAGACTGTATCTAAAAGGTTGGAAATGATAAAGGGTACCTGGAAAATAGGATAAATTATTTTGCTTTAAATTTTTACTTGGAAATCTGGGGTGTTTAGTTCGATAGCCGTACTTGCATTTATAGGAATTGATTACTAGATTTTTTAATGATATTAAACAATATATTCTCCCTAATGTTTTCTATATAGTTTAGGAAGTTCATAATATATTGATGTAATCAAATCATCAAAAAAATTCTGAATAAATAAGACAGATAAATGATAGAAACCAATTCAAGCAACTATAATATTAATTTGATAATATAATATGAAATTTTTGTATAATATTTATATTGTTTCCTAAAAATGTTACAATCAAAAATATATGTTCGATAAAATGATAGAAGAAAAAAGTTATATATGCTCATGATAACGTAACCCTAGATTGGATAAAAAAATTATCTAAAGCTATCATTATTACACACTTAGGGACTAATAAACTACCATACCCATGAAATAAAGGCTATTGACATACACATTGCAATCAAATGATATAAGAAAAAGTCATATATGCTCATGTTAAAATAACCCTAGATTAGATAAAAAAATTTATCTAAACATTTGACAATGATTATTTATTTAAGATGATTTTAATAAATTTTTAACCATAAACTCACGCTAACCCTTGCAGTCATTATGTTTTTGCTATAAGATAAATATAACTATAATCTAACCTTAAATTAAAATTTTAATCAGACAGTCAAGTTATGAAATTAAAACGATTTAGGGGTTGAAATAGTATCCTGTAAAATAATGAGTTATTTTGGTTTAAAAAACCGGAAAAATTACCCGAAATAGAGTTTTAGACAAAATAAACAAAAAACTAAATTAAATTCGAGTTTTGTAAGTTTATGTCAGCGAGGGATCACTTATACATGTCTAATCTTGTACCAGTCGATCACTGTGACCTTCACATTGGCTACCTTTGCTTCGGCAAGGTGTAGTTCAGATTCTAGTTTTTCCTCCTCAGAATTGAGTTCGGCTTCTTTAATAAGGCCATCAGGCAACTCGAGTTTGACAGTCAGGGAGTTCACATCAAGCTTCGCGTCATGCAATTCATCTTTAGGTTCATATAGTTCCTTCATCATGACGATCATATCCCTCTAACGGGCTTGAGTTTTCTTCCTTTATTTCTTATAACCTTCTTCATAGGTTGAGCCATGGTCTTCTTCCAAGGGACATTTCAACTTCTAATCAATATTTTCTGCCATTTTACTTTGTTCATCAAATAAAAAAGGCTTAAAATAAAAAAAAAATCTGATATATGAAATAAGGAAAATCGATTACTTGAAAGAGTATATAACAGACACAAACGATTATTGTTTATATTAAAAGAATCATTACATTCAACAAAAAATAAATCATTAGATAGATCATCTAATATCTTACATATATTATATTACATACTTACATATGATATTAGAAGAAAAGAAGAAAAAACTCACCAAATGTGGATGTAAGATACTTGGTGAGTTTTTGAGACAACAAAGCAAATGAAAGAAGATTAGGTTTTTGGTGAAAATGAGTTGGTTTCTGTACTTTTAAATAATATAAACTCAAGAGTTGTATCGTTTTGGAATGAGATATACGACTCTTCGGTTAGTAAGTTTGGGTCTTATTTTGAAGAACAAATCTTATCTGTGGATTTGAAAGTTGTGTTTTCAAATCTTGATGCAAATCAGTATGTTATATATGCATGTATGATATTATTTATTTTAGATAAAAACATAAAAAAAAATATTTTATACTTTGATTGGAGTTTATATTTTTATTTATATGTTTTAAATTATTTTAAATGTTCACATTAAGGAAATCGTAAATTTTTAATGTTTATGAACAAATTAGAGATATTATATAGTTTCATTGATCATGAATATTGAAAAATATGGATTATAATCCAGAATCTATATGTTTTAATTGTAGGGAAAAAATTAATTTATAATTTTTATTATAATTAAAAACCATATTTTTTAAGAAATATTAATAATGACAAAATAGATTAATACAGAAACAAATTGCCAAAAAAAATCGGTCAATGTGTTAGTTGATAAAAATATGCATATAACCTTAAGAATTTAATAAATATGATATGATTATGAACATTTGTAAATTTTAGATATTTTTAATATGAATATTTATAAATAAATAAAAGAGAGTAAACATAGCCAAACTTAAATGAAATAAAACACATAGATTGTTCACAAAAAAATCTCAATTTTTTTTCTTTTTCCTTTCTTAATCACGTAAAACACAAAAAGGTTAAAATATATTATGAAAAAAAAGTATATATATATATATTGAAGATATTTAGGAACATTCTTTTGAATGTAGTAACTGCTTCAATTAATGGATTGAACATTATCTTAGAGCATCAAGGAATGTTGCTAATCTCTTTATATTCCCTTATAATTGTATACAAATACGGATCATTGTATCATATTGTCAATATCAAAATATTAGAATAATCATATGATCTATTAAGATTTAACCGTCTAGAATGTAAATCTTCCAGAATCGTAGGACGCAAATGACAACCTCATCCGATAAGATGACCAAAATGTATTGACATGTTCTGCCATTTTCTCATATGTAACATAACTGACTTGATTGACGATAATGTTACGATTGCAAAAAAAAAACACAATTATATAGGAATCATAAAATTTAATAACCAATATCATCAAAATAGAAATAAGCATAATAACTGAAATGTACACTTACTTGATATCAGTTAAGGTTAACGATTATAGTACAGATAGGTTTGAGATATTCATTTCCATTGTTTTCGTTAAATATCCACTTTATATATTCAACTGAGATAAGAGTCCTTAATATGTCTAACATCAAGTTGAAGAACAGTTATTGTACATTTTAATCATATTTTAAAATTCAAAATGAACTAACAGTAAGAAAAGGATATAGTTACAACTGAATGAAAATTGGGATGAACTAATCCCAATTTTAACTTACTATATTTTACGAATTAGAATATTTTGGGTGTATCTTCTGAAAATATGAATTCAACACGATTAGTAGCAGCAGCAAAAATAATACTTATGATGAGTTACCATGGTAATACCAGTAGAATGGATTACTTAAAATTAGATAGTCTAATCCAGCAATTCTTATTAAGCATATAATCTAATTTATGCATTAAAGAATTCTTCAGTTGCTTGAATCTTCAGTCCCTATAAGAAGAAATAATATTGTTATCAAATACTATAAATATATAATATAAATTATATCTTTGTTGTACGTATATGACCAATACTCACATTTGCATCCATCAGTATCATTTAACAATTGTAACCGAACATTTCATTCCTCATGGTCCATTTTTTAACTATTTGGACTCTTATTGGAACATTCGAATATTCAGAGTCCAACCTTTCGAGAAAAACAATACCATCCAAGAAAAATATGTAAATCAATAAAAAGAATAAAAAATTATATACTGGAAAAAATAAAGCAAATGGGGGAAATTAAATCTTGAAAATGTTAAATGTTAAAAATATCTTAAATGTTGAATATTTGATTATAAAACTCCAACTAAATTTACCATATCTTATTAATAATAAATTTACAGAAAATTATATAAGAATGAAAATATATTAATTTCAAATATAAATAAAAACTAAAATGGAAAATGTAATATATAGAAGAAAACTATGAGGAAATATTTAAATATGCAATATAATGTGATGTACTTATCGTATATGCTTAAACTCGAAGATCGCAACAACAATATATAATGGAAAAATTAGGTCAAATGGAGGAAATAATATATAAAAATGTTAATAATATCTTAACAGCTCGAAGTTGAATATTTGATTATAAATCGCCAACCAAATTTAGGATATATTATTAATTATAAATTTACTGTTAGCTATGCTTATAATGAAAATATATTATTGAATATAAATAAATAAAAAATATGGAATCATAAAATATATAATAATGATAATGAAATATTTAAATATGCCCTATATTATGTTCTAAATACCATATATGCTTAAATTTTTATTTTGTAAATTATAAATATACTGATATCATTTAGTATGAAAGTATACTATTTTATAATAAATAGAATAAATAAAAACTGGAAATTTAATTTTAAAATCATAATATGAGGAAGTGTTTGATATATTCACTAATGGATGTATCTACCATAATGTATAATTTATTAGAACGTAAAAGTTTCTTTATGAAAATAACTTCATGTAAAACGAAGTATTTTACCTATCAACTTTCATAAAATTGGCAACTTAGTTGTTTGGTGCTCAAAGAGTTTGATCTTTTTTGATGAATTGTCTTCTTGGTTAATTTTGATGCATCTTTGTAATTATTATAAATAATACAGTTTCGATATAATTATTGATTTGTTACTGTTTTGTCAAATCTCATGCGATTTTAATTTCTTACTCATTTCCATACAAATCGAATAGAAGTTAATATTAAACAATTACAAATAAAATATTGGTGTTTATAATGTTGTAAATATGAAAAACTAACAAATAATAAAAATAAGCAATTATTATTAGATAGTAAAGAATAAATGGAACAAAAAAATAGCAAGAAACTGGAATTTCATAATAGAAGTTCAGATTATATTAAACATAGTAATGTATTTCACATTTGTGACAAATTCCTTTCGACCTTATCAGTGGAGCCCGGTTTTTTTTTTGAACAATATTTTGGTGATGTCTTGTAAATTCTCATGTGGAATGGAACACGATTGATTTTTCATGAGGTTCTTGTTTAGATCTTCAAACTTTATCATGCTGAGTATATCATATAAAGACGTTAATCCACCTCAAATTCGCCTCAGATAAGTTCTAAATTTACCCAACCCGCATGAAGCTTCTCAATCAAATTGTTTACAATAAAAGTATTGCACTACAAGAAAACAATTTATTAACTACGAAATTTAACGAAGAAAAAATACCTCGTAAACTTGTGTGTCCTTTACGAGGAAAGTCCCAAAACTCGTAGAATCCTCGTGAATAAACGAGAAGCAGGTTTCCTCGTAAAATCGACGTTACGTAGAGAGAATATTGCGTGGCATAGTGAATTTTCTCGTAAACTTCTCGCTAACTTTACGTGGACTTTACGAGGAAACTATCTACCGAGGAAACAACGAGGCCTACGGCTTTTTAGTTGTAAACGATTTTGTTTTGGGTGTATATCTACCAACTTTCCTTGTAAATTCGAGGTAAAATTTCATCTATCAATTCTAAATTTTCCTATAATTATTTTGTTTGAGTTTCAAATGAAAGCACCCAAAAAAATTGAAAACGTAAAAGAGAGAAAAATTGAAAACGTAAAGAGAGAAAAAATTGAAAACGTGAAAGAAAAAAATGTCTGGAGATGGAAATATTTTCGAGTTGCGGAGGTGGATGTATACACACATAGATGGTAACGAAAGAGTGACGAAAGAATATCTCGAAGGACTGGAGACATTTATGCATCAAGCAGATTCTACACCGCTCACGCAAGAAAGCGGTAAGATGTTATGTCCTTGTCGGAACTGCAACAATTCAAAATTAAGCACTCGATAAATGTTTGGAAGAATTTAGTAAATAGAGGTTTCACGCCACATTACTATATTTGGTTTCAACATGGAGAAGGTTATCGTAATTGTGAGAATGAAGCTAGCAGTAGTAATAGCAATTTTAAGGTTGAACCCGCGGTTGATCATTTGCATAATGAAAATAGTTACCGTCAGGAGGAAAAGATGGTAGATTATGATAAGGTTCATGATATGGTAGGTGATGCATTTGTAGCTCATGATGAAGCTGAAGAACCTAACATAGATGCAAAAAGTTTTATGAAATGTTAGATGCTGCGAATCAACAATTTACAGTGGTTGTAGAGAAGGTCTCTATAAGTTGTCCTTGGCTGCTAGAATGATGAATATTAAAACCGATCACAATCTACCTGAAAATTGCATGGATGCTTGGGCAGATTTGTTTAAAGAGTATTTGCCGGAAGACAATGTGTCTGCTGACTCTTATTATGAGATTCAGAAATTGGTTTATTGTCTTGGGTTGCCTTCGGAGATGATAGACGTTTGCATTAAAAAATTGCATGATTTACTTGGGAGATGATGAGAAATTAGAAGAATGTTGATTCTGCAAGAAGCCACAATTCAAACCACAAGGACGAGGGAGTAATAGGGTACCGTACCAAAAGATGTGGTACTTACCATTTACAGAAGATTGAAAAGATTGTACCAATCGGAGGAGACTGCCAGAGGTATGAGATGACATGCCGAGCATACTCAGACGGAGGGTGAGATGACTCATCCATCAGATGCTAGAAACATTTTAATAATGTACATCCAGATTTCACTAGAAATAGCCGGAATATGTATCTTGGATTTTGCACAGATGGATTTAGTCCATTTGGAATGTCAGGCAGACAATATTCATTGTGGCCAGTCTTTCTTACGTCATACAACCTTCCACCAGAGATGTGCATGCGACGAGAGTTTCTATTCATGACCATATTAATACCTGGTCCGAAGCATCCAAGAAGATCTCTCAGTGTTTTTCTACAACCACTGATAAAAGAGTTGAAAGATTTGTGGTCAACAGGGGTGAGGACGTATGATTGTTTAACGGAAAAATAATTTTATGATGCGAGCAATGCTTTGTGGATGATAAGTGGACTTTCCCTGCATATGGGATGTTGTCTATATGGACTACACATGGGAGTTATATTGTCCATATTGTAATTGAATGAAAAATGCGTTTCAGTTGAAGATAGTAGGAAGACAAATTGGTTTGATACCGTCGATTTCTTCCCATTCACCATTCGTATAGAAGAAACAAGACATTGTTTAGGCACAAAAAGGTTGTGAGAGACACTCCTCCTCCATATTTAACTATGAGAACAAATCGAAGCGCAAATTGATTACTACGGTGCTCTAGAAACCGTTCCCCGTGGTTGTAATTGGCATGTTCCCAGTAATATGCCTGATTATTACAGAGTTCAGAAAAACTAGCACAAGAAGAGTATATTTTGAGAATTGTCATATTGGAAGGATCTTCTTTTGCGTCACAACCTCAATGTGATGCATATAGAGAAGAATTTTTTTTGAGAACATCCTGAACACAATATTGAATGTCCCTGGAAAGACGAAAGACAACATCAAATCAAGGTTGGACTTACCTGATATTTGCTCACGAAGTGAGTTACATATAAAAAGCAATGGACAAGTTCCAGTTTCGATATTCAGATTTTCATCAGAACAAAAGTCGGTGTTGTTCAACTGGGTTGCATCATAAGTGAAGTTCCCTGATGGGTATGTTTCAAATCTTTTGAGATGTGTTGGAAAAGGTCAAAAGTTCTCAGGGATGAAGAGTCATGATTGTCATTTCTTTATGCAACGACTACTTCCCTTTGCATTTGCGGAGCTACTGCCAACAAATGTAGATGAAGCACTTGCAGGTAATATATATATATATTTTATAAACATATTCTTTAATTATATTTCTTTTATATACACAAATAAATAATATGACTAATGTGTTTAAATTTTGAAATATGCAAGGAATTGGGGCATTTTTTCAGGGATCTGAGCACTCGTACTCTTAAAAATGTCGTTCAACAACTTCATGAGAACATTCTCATCTTACTGTGCAACTTGGAGAAAATATTTCCACCATCATTTTTTGACGTCATGGAGCATCTAGTTGTCCACCTCTCGTATGAGGCATCGCTTCGAGGACATGTACATTACGGATGGATGTATCAGTATGAGCGGGCCATGAAAAAATTGAAATGAAAAGCTAAAAATCTCGCAAGATTTGAAGGTTCTATAGTTACCGGAAGTTTGATGGAAGAAAGATCACACTTCACATCATACTACTTTGCACCAAAAGTACGTACGCGGAAACGAGCTCCAAAAATATATGATGATGGTGGTGTTGTGCCGACATATTTGGAAAAAGATGTTCCAGATATCTTTTGCCAAAAGATTTGGTGGGAAATTGAAAGAGGTTTGGTGGTCGAGTAATGAAGACCTCCATAGTGCCCACATTTATATTCTTCTCAACTACGAGCATGCATTGATTCGCTATTTTGAAAGGTAGTTACACATATATAAGTAAACTTATAATTACAGACACATATGTTTTGTTTGGAATTGATTAATTAACAAAAAAAATGTACAGCCAATTTGTTACTCAAGTCGAAGAAGCAATCTCAGATATATCCACAAGTGAGTTAGACAGAAGGAAAGATCAACACTTTATTAAGTGGTTAAGGAAACAGGTATTATAACGTTCTCTTTATTTTTCAATGTTTGCTGTTACTATGATTAATTTCAAAGTTATTTTTATTTTTGCAGGTTGATTATGACGATCCAGATTACCCCGCATGGTTTCACGAATTAGTTCAAGGTCCAGTTGCAAAGGTCACCACATCACCGATGTATTTCACACGAGGCTACACTTTTCATACATATGAGTATGGTAGACACATGGCGACAAGTAATTATGGAATATGTGTGAAGGCGAAAAAGATTTCTATGGGATCTTGCAGGAGATTATTGAAGTTGAAATCCCAGGGTTATTGAAGTTGAAATGCGTCCTCTTCAAGTGTGACTGGTTCGACCCCGTTGTCAACAGGGGTGTGTGGATTAACAAATTCGGTGTAGTTGATGTCAACGGTGGACGAAGATACAACAAATTCGAGCCTTACATATTAGCTTCTCAAGCAGACCAAGTTTACTATGTTCCGTATCCTCGGATGACATGCTCGGGGAGAAATTGTTATTCATTATCAAAGTTACACCACGTGGACGCATAATCGCTGGAGAAGAGCCACCTTTACAAGAAGAACACACCAATGGAGTCGAGGAACCTGATCAACAAGTTGATGACATCCTTCTCATCGATCTGCATAATCGTGAATACGAAGATTTTCCAGACGATAACACAGACGAAGCTGTTGAAGACGAGTTTAATGAAGATGATGATGTTTCTAGTGATGACGAAAATGAGAATAATGTATCTGAATGATGTTTACTTTGTTTGATTAATGAATGTGTTTACTCTGTTTGATTATGAAAATGATGTTGGGGTTTGGGGGTTTCGGTTTGAGGTTTAGGAAGAAGTAGAGATTGATGTTATAAGTTGATGAAGTTGGGGTTTGGGGTTTCGGTTTTTAGGATTTAGAAACATTTCCTCGTAAATTCCTAGTAAAAGAAAACACGGACCTGGTTAATTCCACGTAAGACAATTTTCCTCGTAAAATCCACATTAAGCAAAACGCTGGACTGGTTAATTCCTCGTAAAATCCTCGTGGGCCCAAAGGGGCCTGGTTAATTCCTCGTTAAATAAAACACGGGCCTTGTTATTTCCTCGTAAATTCACCTGGTTTTACGAGGAAATAAACACGGGCCTGTTTATTTCCTCATAAATTTACATGGGCTTTACGAGAAAATAAAAAACGGGTCTGGTTATTTCCTCGTAAATTTACGTGGTTTTTACGAGGAAATGTAATTGCCTATATAAACTCGAGCCACCACATTTCTCTCATTCGTAGCAAGATCCTCCCTATCTCCTCTTAAGGTATTCCTCTCTACTTCCTCTCTAGATAGTTAGGTAATTAGTTTAGAATTAGTTTAGGTGGTTAGTTTAGGAAATTTAGCTTATTAAGTTGTAACTTTGCATTTTATATGTGCTTAGTAATAATTTATGTTTTAGGTGGCTAGTAATATATTTATGTTTTTTTATTAATATGTTGAATTAATTTTTTTTAGATGGTTAGAGCTAATAAGCATAAGAAAGCGAAGACTCATTACAGAGACATGTTTACCGTGCCTAGTAGTCATATAGGCGCATCATCTTCAGCTCCCGGTTCGGTTCCAAATACTGTCCCCGAGACTCAGTCTTCTCAGAGAGTCTCGCAGTTGCCTCCTCCTCCTCCTCCTCCTCCTCCTCCTCCCCCTCCTCTTGCGGCCGGAGTTCATTCCGACTTGCTCGTGCCGCCGACGGCTCCTTATGCTACGTATACCATCGAGGACCTTCTCGCTCAGCCAGGCAGAGAAGGTTTACCAATCCTAGACCCCGACCGATCGGAAGACGCTAACTGGTACGTTCATGTTACACATATTTTTTATTTATAACAAATTCAAATATTTAATAGTTTTAATTTTTTTGTTTTTGTTCAATTCAGGTTTGGGGCCGTTAGTCGTGTCGCTCGGACCGTAACCGAGTGATCAAAGGTTATTTTACCGACGCACATCCAAACTGGGAAAACGACGCCGAACCACGTCCGAAAGACGTGGTTCAAAATGTTCGTGTAAAAGACTATTAATTTTATTTTTTAATTATTACGATTTTTAAAATATTTTTAGACTAATGTTAATATTTTTTAGTTTGGTTTACAGAAAAAAATGGTGTTGGTCCATAGGAGTGAACGAGGACGTGAAGGAAGCTTTTGTCAAAATGGCAAAAGAGCGATTGTTGGACACGGTGTCTAACTAGAAGGACGATTATTTGGTCGACGGTTATGAGCACGGGAAGCCCCCTGAGCTCACAACGGAGGTGTGGGATGGCCTCATACGTTATTGGAACTTGCCATCCTCGATCAGAGTCTCCAACAGCAGCTCCTCTTCTCGTCTGACGAGAGACGAGCATGGCAACATGTCCATGCTTCACTCTTCAGGTCAAACACCACACGCCGGTGTCCGTCTACAGATAGCAAAAATATTTAAATTAATTAAATTTTTATTATATCTATTTTAATTGATTAATTATTTTTAAAAATATTTTTAGGCTAAAGAGACGGGATTTCTACCATCTCTTAAGGAACTTTGCGAGAGGTTCTCCTAAGAACAAGGCTTGGGCAATTTGTAGATCCTAGATCCGAGCAAATCTACAACAACGTTGTTGCTCGGGTTGAAGAGCGCCAAACCCATCTGACCCAGCAGTCCGCCGATGGGATACCCGTCATATTATCCACAACTCAAGTGGATGAGATTTACGAGGAAATAATTTTTTATTATTATTATTCATTTAATATCTATTTTTTTATTATTGCTAACATTAATTTTATTTTTTTAAAGGTCGTCCCTAAGAAAAAGGGACATAAATTGGGGATTGGTTCCGTTAATGTTATCCAAGAGCGACATCGTCTTATGCTCAGCGACGGGAAGATGAGACTGCTCAGCTGCGTGCGGAGTTGAACGCGGCACAAGCTCAAATGAGTTCACTCGAGAGTTTCCTGGACGTTCTAGCGGCTGGAAATTCGCAATTGGAGCTGATGTTAGCAGCGAGATGGAGACAATTAGGCATTCAAGACCCAGACCCCAGAACGAGATGGACATAATGAACGACGACTCCCAGAATCCCTAACTCTTTTATTTCCTTCTGTTGTAATATAAATTGTATAAAACTTAAATATTTATAAAATATTTCGTTCTATTCTATTAATTTAATTTTATTTCAAAAAAAATATTTTTTTATATTTTATTATATTAAATAAAATTATCAATGCAGGGAAAATAGGTTTCGAAGTTAATTACTCGTCAACTCTACGAGGAATTTACTACGAAATGTACTGTGGGATTTACGAGAAAACATTTACGTGGATGTTACGACGAAAATTAACGAGAGGCTTACGATGAAATAGTTACGTGACTTTGATGAGGAAATAGTAGCGAGTGTTTTACGAGGAAACGTTTACGTGTAATTAGCGAGGAAACGTTAGCGTGTATTGTGTGTGGATATATTGTGTGGCTTTTACAAGCAAATGTAGGCCCAAATTTACGAGGATTTAGCGAGGAAATAATCTTTACGAAATACGTGGCACGAGGTTTACCGTTTCGTGGTTATTCCTCGTAAAAGAGGTTTTACGAGGAAATAACCACAAAATCGGCCCTCGCTAATTAATTGTTTTCTTGTAGTGTTGCAAAGTGAAATACCGTGTGAATTCAAATCATAATAAATTGAATGAAATTGCTCAATTTGTTGAAATAGGTTAAGAGTCCACCATTTAAAAATGTAAAAACTTAGTAGTTGCAAAATGTTGACGGCTCATGACATTTGCTTTGTGATTCTTCTCCAAATATAACCACAACACTTTAAAAGTTTTTTCTTGAGAATACAATGCATAAAAGGGGTCGATTAGTAGACCTAATTTTACTCCTTTACGCATAAAATCTCCATAGATCCACGCCTCTTCACTTGGTAAATTGAAGACATTAGTGTTACCCACAGAATTAACTGGTTTGTCCTCAGAAAGATATGTATCCAACTTCAAATGTGATAGATATAGTTCCATTCTCGTTGCCAAATCCAAAAATTATGTCTGTCAAATTTCTCCAGCAGTAGTGGATCTGAAATATTACACAACTCATTGTCCACTGGTTTGTGATTTGCTTGGTAGTTGAAGTTGTTGAAACTCATCTGTAAGAGCAATAAGAAAACATAAATTACCATCACAGATAAATAAAACAAATACAAGTGAGTAACAAATGAATGACAACGTTTCAAAGAAATTTAATAACATAGAGCAAAAATAATATACCGCTAGACGTCTAAGGGATGCTAAGACTTATCAAGATATATCGATTTTAATATATAGGGAAATTATCATAGGCAAAACTTCTATTAAAACTTTTTACAAAAATATAATTAATAAAATTTCCACTATAAGGTACATTTAAAAGAGATTCCAAATAGTTATAAAATTTATTATGTTAAACGAATATATGATATTTATTGGATGGTTTTCATTGCCTATTATGTGTGAGGAAATATCAGTCAGAATGTTTTCCATGTTTTAAGTGTCGATTACCGAAACAATATCAATTTAAGTGGCACCTACATTTATTAATAATAATAATCTAATAGTATTTTATATTCTGAAGAAATTGAATATATATTTTTAAAGTGGGAATCATTTTCAAAAAAAAAAATTGAATCCTTACTAGAGGCGGTTAAAGAAAAAATAATCAAATTCAATAGGAAATTACTTTTATCGGTCAGAAAGTAAATAACTTCTTTTCATTGGTCGCCAAGTTTTTAGTGGCGGTTAATAAAATCATATAAATGTAAAGAGGATTTTGCACATTTTGTATGGGTGAGAGAGTATTTGTGAGTAAATATTATTAGTTTCCTATAGAAACTGATTACCTCTTTTTAAATTTGGTCACCATCGTCAATGATAAACGGAATTAATTGTTAAACTGGAAAAAAAAATCAAATATATGTTTCCACAACAACTTGTTTAAGTATGATTAACATTGTTTGAGTTATGTTAAGACTAAGATTTTAACTGTAACCATGAAAAGAATATGAGGAATAAGAAGGAAAAAATGATGAGGAAAATAATAAAGAAATCTAATCAATTAAAATTGAAGTAAAAATAAGAAATAACTCTTACTTTTACTTAATATTTACAAGAAATGCCATTGATACTATCCTTGCATCCAAACATCTAAACATTGATTATTAACAAAAAAAAATAAATTTGGGCTTAGCCCATTAACAACATTAGTCATTAAAATTGGAGATTTCATAAAAAAATATATACGTGTTTATACATATATATAGAATTAAATTAGTTTTATTTTATATTTATATAAGCTAATCAACTATATTTGAACTATAAAAAGTTAATAATGTCAATAATTTTGATATAATCTGAACTTATTCATTTACAATAACAAAATCATGTAACTTTCCATAACAATTTAGTAACTAAAATACATACTAATATTTATTATAAATGGTTATATATACAAACAAATACAATGTATTATCATTTGTGCGATATACATCTAATAAGAATAATTTATGTAATTTATAAATTTAAAATTTAAAAAATTTAATCACCATATAATACATATACACAGTTATGTCTAGGACGAATCGAATTTCTGAGGTATTTTAGGATACGGATTCGGATATGCATTCGTCGGATTCGTAAAATTGTTATTCGGATCTGAATATTCGGGGTTAGGATATTCGGACTAAAATCCGAATACACACGGATATCTAGACCTATTTTTTAATTAAAAACTAACTATTAACCATCTATTAGTCTATTTAAATTATTATTTTAAAAACATTGAAAGCATTCAAATTTAAAATTAAAATTTTAGTTTTTTATATAATATACATAGATAACTATAATTAAATTTTAAATATTTAATATCCAGCCCTAAATTTTACTATCCGAGTTCGTACTTGGATCAGTCGAATCCGTAAAATCTCTATCAGGATCCTCAAATATCCGTTTTTTGAAGCGGATGAGATCCCAGATCGGATAACGAATATCGAATATTAAGTTTCATTCATATATACAGTTATATCAAATAAGCTGCTTAAAATATTTGACATTCATAAAAATAACATCCGCGCGGGCGCGTAGGTCAAAGGCTAGTATCTATTATTTATGTTTCTCCTAAAATTTGATAAGGAATAAATGCAGTTTATAATTCCATAAATGTAAAGGAAAGTTAAAGAATCATAGGTAACAAATATTCCATGTAAATTGTAAAGAATGATAAAGAATTACTATTCATGTTCATTCCTTTGATCACTATTTAGAGCCTAAAGTAGTTTACAAACCATCTTTGAAAAGTCATTTTTATGATCAATAAAATGAGAGAAAGATAGAACAATACATTAATAATAGAATACATTGGAACATATGAAATTTCAATAAAAAGTACACTATATGTAAACTGCAAAAATCTTGGAATATTGCCATCTTTGGGTAAGTTTTAAGATATGATGAGGTGATACGATTCTCGAGAAATTTTAAAACATATGGACCACGAGTCTTCTGGGTCACATCATGAATCATTGCCTTCTCATTTGTTTGACATCCAATATAATAAAGATTGATCTACATGAATGTAATCAAGAGACAATAGAAAACAATAATTTTGTAAATAATAAAGAGGGATCAAAGCATTATGAAATTATAATAAATAAAAATATATGATTGTATGAGTATTTACTTTATAATCTATTGGTTTAATATTTGTTTAATCCTCTTTGTACTTTAAATTTATATTCATTATATCACAAACACATTAATATATGAATAATATAATACAGTTATGAAAAATCATTAATTCTTCGATGCAGTACCAAAAATTTTCAAGCTACTTGTATATTGACACCATGCTTCGTTTGCTTCTAAATTTTTATATAAACATGGCAATTACATATTCACAAAGACAATACGATCAAAAGCAAGAGAAATATATTAGACGACTAAAGTACTTACTTTATTATCACTTACCTTTGCAAGTTTTTGGTAGTCGGTGTAATTAACATTCATTTGCATTAGATCAAAACTAGGTGTTTTCCTGTACAATGTGCAGCAATAAAAATTTTAATTTAAATTATGTTTAAAAATAAAATTAAGCTAATATTCTAGATTTTATTATTTGTATATTAATATTATAATATAAATTTTAATTTAATTAAACATAAAATTAAGTTAAAATAGAAAAAAAAATTATCTTGGATTATATAAGAAAAGAGGCTATATATATATATACATCTATATATACAAATTGATATAAAGTTTTATAATTATTAAAATAAAACTAAACAGAATTTTTTAAAATTTGTAGATATCAAAAGGAAACAAATAATGTTACAATTAAAATTTTATAGTTTTTAAAAAACAATTGTATGCAATTTTGAAATTTTCAAAATTTTGTTTAATACTAAAAAATTATGATTATAGAAACAGACTTAGAAAATAATTAATAATTTTAATAATATTTTATATTCCTATTATAATATTATTTAATGTCATATTAAATAGATT
The DNA here is from genome assembly GCA_905132765.1 of Moricandia arvensis. Lineage (NCBI taxonomy): Eukaryota > Viridiplantae > Streptophyta > Magnoliopsida > Brassicales > Brassicaceae > Moricandia > Moricandia arvensis. The sequence goes on along the minus strand of CAJHQP010003981.1, from coordinate 16,634 downwards.
TATTTTAATGATGTTGTATTAGTTATTTCTATATTCTAAAATGTTTACCAAAAATATAAATTTACACTAAAATATAATTGACATATCATATTTATCCATAAGTCATGTCATCAATTATAGCATGTCATGTCATTTTTTTAGTGAAGTGATTATGGAGATGACATGTGTCTAAGGGATAATTAGTGAATGAATGATAAATGATAGATAATATTCAAGGCATTTTGATCAATCAGACGGCAAGAATACTAACTTCATTATCAATTGTCTTCTCCATCATTTTGTATTGAGTGTAGTCAAGATTCATATGCATTAGATATGAATAATTAATAAAAAATGAAGAGCATACAAATAAAGAGAGTAAGTATCAAGGGATACCGATTCATTAAACAGAAAATATGAGAATACAAATAGTTAAAATATATTATATTAAGAAGAAACCTTGATTTATTATATAAAAAATATTTAGAAAGTTAAACTTACTTGAGAATAAACAACTAATAATTTAAACATAATATCTAACAATATTTTCAAATATATTAAAAGAAATATTCGTGATTTTTAGAAACAATATCAAGTACAATAAATATATAAATGACATATTGTTTCATACGTTTCGCAAAAACATAAATCATATCATACCCTAAAAAATGCACCCTAATAATATGGAATACGAACCCCTTTAATCTAAATCTTAAAGACTTAAGCATAAGAATATAAGGTTGTATATGCAAAAAACAAAACGTCTACAAACATAAATACCAATTCATAAATCATAGAACATGTAATCTAAAAATTGAAATCACATATTATGTAATTTTATATATCAATAGTATAAGTGCATAAACAACATAACATGAAACATTTATATATAAATAAAATTTAACAGAATATGTTTGAAAATCGTACAATATAAAATTGACAATTGTTGGAGACCAATTCGAAATCAAAAGTCAGAAAATCAGCTTAGTTTTAATTAAGATAATCAGAAAATAAACTAAAAGAAACAAAGATTAAAAAAAAATGGTAACTAAAAACGGTTTAACGAAATTAATTCCACAGTTGTCTTGATACCATGTCACAATTAAATTAGTTGAATCACAATAATAAGCAAATCAACCAATGAAATTATAACGTTACTTAAGCGTATTCTCAAAATAGTATGATACATGACAACTGGAGGACTTCCACTGAAAGCTATATCAAAATACGAATATGAAATCAGAGAAACTGGAACACCATCATCAGCCTCAGTTTATAAATAAGAATCAGAGAAGCTGCGGGTACATACGCTCGGGCCATTTGGGATAAGCACGCTTGTACAACTTCATGCACACAACGTCATGTTGCTGCACCACTCCATTGAATATGCATTTCATTGCCCCTGCGCAATGTCCACATGTATAAGCAAAAAGATTCTACAAACCAAACATAAAATCTCTCTTCTTAAAATAACGGATAATGTCTTACCATGTGTACCAACCGGCTCCTTCACGCGACCACGACGCCCACATTTAGACAACACTTCTACAGGCTGCACGTAAAAAAAACATTGTTTCATCCCCAAGCTTTAGCTTTTACTCTCTTATTTTCGACTAATTCATTCAATCCATCATATTTTTCCTTGTCTTTCTTACCTTAAACCATCTCACGTCTTCCGGGTTATGGAACATATATCTCACTGATGCTTTCATCTTTGATACTCTCTGAGGATACCTGAACCAAGCCAAATTCAAAACTGGTTAAAATTACTTTTAAACTATATTTTTATTCTCGGTTCACATATAATATTTAAATATTAAAATATATATAGCATGTATGCAAACTAGAAAAGGTATAAGTATATTACCCAGTTAATATTATCCTCTTCAAGATTATTTTGCTGGGTTCAATGCTTTTCAAGGAACCAAGAGCAGTAACGGCAGGAGCATCCGACCCTTCAGAAATCTTCAGAACTACCAAAGGAAGTGATAGGAAAGATATTGGGCCGTATACTGAAGTGAATGAGAAACGCCCTGGATGCAGGAAACGCTCCATCTTGTGCTTGTCTGAGCTCAAATTGTCGGTTGAAAATACTGGCCTGGAAAGTTTAACCCAACCATTATGATTTAAAGATTGCAAACAAGAAAAGGTATTGCACTTAGATAAAACAGGTACAAATTTGTCAACCTTGCAAAGAATTGGCGGAAACCAACATGAAACAAAAGCTCTTCTTTTGTTTTAATAGGATCTTCGTAACCATCATACTTCTTAACGCTGCGGAGATGATAAGTTAGCTAAAGGAAACAAGATCTCATCAACAAACAAACAAAAATATAATTAGTAAGATGGTGATTACCTAAAGTTCAGAACCGACATCTTGGATTCATGCTGTAAAAGCCCGAATGCTATAATGGGTTTCTTGTTCACAAGGGAGGATAGTTTAGAGGCAGCGACAATAGGCACTCCCTTTATATGCAGCCGTACATATGATCCAGTCGGTACACTATCATCTCTGCTTTCTTCTTCCATGTTCAGGGCTTGCTTGAGCACAAGCTTTTGAGTCCTTGCGAAATTATCAAAAGCAAAGATTCTGGCATAGTCCTGAGGTAGGGACTCCTGAATTTGCCAACAAATAACCAAAATTTAGCAACACTTTACAGTAAAAAGAAAAAAAATGTGCTTTGCATCAAGATCAGTGTTACTACATTTGGATCCCACGAGGACGTTCGGAAGGATTTGAGACCCCTGTACTTTGCAAAACGTTTCCTTGCAGGCTGATCAATGGGTGTCTCTACTTCATCAGGAAATTCTGAAGAACAAGCAAACGTAGAAATCAATGAGGACTTGAGAGATTCAGATACTCTATAAGGACTCACATGAATATGTGCACACACACAGACATATATGACCAAACAGAGAAAATAACTCTACAAAAGTAAAACGTTTTGACCAACCCTCATCCTCGGCATGTGCCTCTTTTATTTTCTTTATTTGATCCTCATACTGCTCCCTTGTCAAGCTTTCATCATCCTGAATCATGAGTAGATTGGCTTATGACCTTAGCAAGATACTCAATCATAATAAAAAAAAAAAAGCAGCAGTGAAGCTACAACTACTGCTTTTACGTCACAAACATACATGGAGAAAAATCTTACCATCATCTCGGAGTCATTATAAGTTTCATTATCCACATCCCGCAGTGTTCCTTTATCATCCTCAAAATCTTGGCCTTGATTGGAGAAGTGATCATCTTCTTTATCCAATACCATAACATCATCATTGGAATCACCATTATCAGCATCCTCTTCATCTATTTCATCAATAATCCAAGCCGCCTGCGAATCAAATCATAAACAATCAAAAACAAGAGGGTGACAGAGTTAATGACATATTAAGGAGACAAGAATAGTTAAAGTGAGGCTAAAAATCATCCAGAAACCTGATATTCTGACGTCCTCTTCTTTAATTTTCCCTGTTTCTGATTTTTGTCAGCCTCAGCCATCTCTGCCTCAGTTGGCCATGTCTACACAATTGGAGCATCACACAACAAATGAAGTTTCAGAAAAGATAAAAATGGCCGCTTCATCTGTTAAAGAACTAATCAGACATACCTGTTCCCCTGCTAAAGGATCTGGAGTGTTTTCAGCTACTAAAGGCTCTTGTTTCATGGGATCAGGATGCAGAGACCTCAATACCTGGTCAATTCCAAAACAGGTAAATATCCTGACAAAGCGAAGGCCATGGTATAACATCATAAAGCACAGTAACAACTTTATTCTTACTAAGAAAACAACTTAAAGAGCTTCAAGATGGATATCATATATTCAATCATAATACGTTATCATGACAGACAATTCCAACAACCAAGGCTGTTCCCCGTTCACTTTATTTGAAGGATGCTGTTCTAGCATTCAGTACAAGGTGCCCTTAAAGGTAAAGGACTACCAGTTTATCGATAGTTAATGAAAATATCATTTACCTCTTCTTCATGCAAATCATCCAGTTCCATGGAATTATGTCTTTTCCTTTCATTCAATGGAAATGGGTCCTTCAGGACTTCAACTTCTGAGAGCTGGAAATCGCCGACGCCAGAAACATGGACCTAATTTAAAGAACAAAAATTTAAGGGACGCATAAGGTATGATATAGAGAGTAGAACGGGGTGATTACCAGCTGATTTACAGATAGTTTGCGAGCACGCAAGTAACCAGAGAGAAGCAGAGTGCACTTTCCTGGGTTTTCATCAGCCATTAGCATCCCAACCTAAATGTACCATTCAAGAATATGGAGATACATTACTTTTTACGAAACCTTTTTCTCAGTCAAATTAGGTGTTATCAATAGAAGCATAAAACAAGCACCTTCTCAGCCACAACATATGGCCGTTGACTTCTCCAATGAGGTACAGTAAGCCTTTGTGCCTTGAATAGCCGAATAAACTGCAAGAGCACCAAGAAGTGTGTATTTGAATCATCCACACTTAGCTATAGGCTATTTGGAGACACTAAATCTATTGAAGACCAGTGAATAAAATAATAAAACAATCAGGAGAATTTTACCTTCTGCAACTCATCTCTGGTATCTGCTGGATCAAACTCACAATCCTCAGGAAATTCAGAAGCCAGTTGCGAGGCACAAATCTTTTTCAGTTCATTTTTCTTTTTCAATTCACTGGGTAAATCCTGCAATCAATCCAGAAGCCAAACTTCAAAGCAAGGTTCGAGAGATCAGAGAACCAAGGGCAGCAAAGAACTTACACGGATCAACACAGTGGTGCTTGGTAGGCCAATAGATCTAAGCACAGAAAGGCACTGACTTCCGAATGAGTCTATGAAGTTAGAGACATTCTCATCCCATGGAGAGTTTGCAGACGAAACAAAAGCAATCAAATCAGCAACCTATTTATCACCACCAGTAAGAAATAATAACCAAGTTAGCACTTAGCTAGCCCAAAGAACAAATAAACGCAGGCAATGAAAAGTCTTATGCCTTGGCCATTTCCATGCATGTCAGAAGATCCCCGTGAGGCGCCTTCAACACCTGTGATATACTTAGAGTATGAATTTGATTGAACTAGCAAGCAATGCATACCAATCTTGAAAGTGAATACACATACAGTTGCTCTTAGCTTATACTGAGAAGATGCAACTGTGGAAGAAGAAGTGGCTCCAGAATCATCATCATTAGATAATAGCTTTAAAAGGTCTTCTCCAAGTGAATTTACATCCGCAGAAGCAGATAGTGGAAACAAGACCTATCATCATAAACAGAGTTTTAAAGCTGCATTTTAACAGTAAAGGCTGTAACTTTCTAAGAACAAAGGTTCATATAAACAATAAGTAAGACTCACGATAACACGAGGAGCACTGGTTGATCCTCCTGAAGCTCTCTTCTCCTTCAAAACTGTTGCTATCTTCTGCTCTCTCAGCTAAACTCATGAAAAGAGAGAGATTCAGTAACTTGAAATCGTCACAGATTGATAAAAAAGGTGTAGGGAAGGAGAATTACCATCTTGCCACGCTGAAGACGAGCAACTCTAGCACCTTTGACATGGTTACCCTTCGGTTTACCAATCCGGCTGCCATCTGATTCAATTTGCAAATTTTCCAGTCATTCTGAAGATCGAAAGAGACGAAATCGCTGATGAGTTTACCTTGAAGGGACGTTTTGTGGAGATTTCTGGAAGATTTGGAGGAGACCCGAGACTTGTGAGCCTTATTGTTTTGAACTTGAGAGCGCCCCATGGTGAGTGCGACGAAAGAAAGAATGAAGGTGAAGTGTTTCGTTTGTTTTAAACCCTAATTTTCAATTTTCATATTGGCCTTATTGGACTAGCCTTTTACGCATTATAAGCCCATTAATACCTAATAAGGATTTGTCTTTGAAAACAGCCCTTAACCTAAAATGATACAGGTTTACTTGATGGTCACGTTTATCCCTGGTCTCTTAGGTGGGTTCTTAACTTATAATTTCACGTTTTTTTTTTAATTTTCCCACTAAGAGACGTCTCTTAAGTATTTTATTTAAGAGACGGTTCTTAAGTTTTCTTAGTTAAAAATTAAGAAACGTCCCTTAAAAAAGTTAAAAACTCCATGCTAAGATACCTGCAATAAACATGTCCTATGTCCTAAGAATAAACGTTTTTTGCATCATAAAAATGAAAAACTGAAACCTAAGTTACAAAAACAAAATTTTAAAGGAAAAAATGAAAGTGAGTTTCGGCTTACGCTTGGATTCAAGAATCATCTATGTGGTGAGGTCCACGCAGAGCCGGGCTTGATCCAAATGTTTTAAAACAATCCAATATGGCCCTCTATTTATAGAGACCCAATTTTGAATTTTTTTGCAATATATATAATGATATGTATTTTGATCAAAAAATATATAATGATATGTATAATGTGAAAATGTAAAAAGAAAAAGTCAAAAAACATAAATAAAAATGCAAAATTATTTGTAGATATGGTAGTGGTTTAGATTAAGTTTATATTTACGTACAAATTATAATAATTTAAAACTTTTTAAATAAAAATTAAATATTTTCTTTATATTTTGTATAGGACCCAAATGCCGGTCGGCTCTAGATCTAAGTCACAAATTTTCCCAATAACAATATTAGAAAATTTACATTTTATTAATAAAATATTAATGATTTCTTTTCTTTTTGTTACTTTGCTTCTTGTAAACATACCTCTATTCATAAAATTATGATTTATTTCCAAGCTTCGTTATCTTTCCTCTTTTATTTTTTGGATTAATAGAAAACTTACTTTTTTTGAACACAAGTAATAGAAAACTTATTAGATATGAACAATTGTCCATTTAAAATAGAATATTTTTGATTTTCTCAGAGATCAACTTGGGACATATATATTACTTCTAAGATGAAAAAGGCATACAAGCATTATTCATTCTACTTTCAAATTTTATATTTAGTTCCTTTTAAAAACGATGATGAATATCCGTTCATTCTTTTTCAGCCATCCATTAGACCCTTCTTTGATCATATCAGACTGATCTTGTAGATAAAATGAGCTTATCAAAACAAGAAATTGAGTCCGTGCTCGTGAGGATGTGTTGTGGCAACTGAAAGTTTGCAAAACAGTATAAAGGTGGTAGTATTCGACCTAATGGAAGACGGAGAATACAAAGTTACCTTGAAGTGTTTAAACAACAATAAATACTACTTTGGAGAAGGTTGGAGTACCATAAAGTATTCACTAGATCTCGAAGATTGCCAAACTCTGAAAGCTCTATTGGTATCAGCATTACTAGAAATTCTTGGTTCTCAATTTTAATCATAATGTACTACAGTGTAGTGCAAATTTACCATCTACATTACTGCTTTTTCCTGTTTAAATTTTTCTACCTATGTTTTTAGATTTTATTTATATTAATTGAGTGTTATTTTTAGTTTAAGCAAATTTAATTGGAATTGAGTTCAACAAACAAAAAACACTTGAGTTTTAACAAAACATACATCTCTTTTCGATCAATGATTTTCACAATATGCATGTTGTCTCTTTCTAAAGTTTTCACAAATTGTGACTAAAAAAACGTGGAATAAGCATTTTTTACCATTTTCATTAATTGAAAGTAAATACAAAATATTTTTTGTACAAACCAAATAATAAAACAATTTGCCTCAGTTTCCAGAAGAAAAATGTTAGTTGTGTTTTTGCTGATCCAGGAGAGTTGATAACGAAGCCCACTTTTCCGCTGAATAGATGAAGCCTGCACTGAATTGGACCCGTGGCTGACTCCTGCCACGTCCTCTGCCTCTGCCGCGTCCACCTCGTTCTCCTTCGCGATTACGCTCTGTCCACCACTGTAGGAAACCGATAGTCTGCCAACAGTTCTTTTATCGTGTCCAGTTCGAGCACAATGTGAGCACACAAATCATACTCCACTACTCTTTGCTACTGTTGCAATGAGTCCATTCTCATTTGTTGACTCCATGACACATCCCTCTACTTTCAACACGAACCCTACAAGCTTATTGTCACGTCTCAAAATGATATATCAACAAATGTCTTTCCTCTCTCACGACTCATTGGTAAACCGAGTTGAGATCAGGTAGTGGTTCAATGCCTATGATGTTGGTGTATATATTTTCGATTCTAGCATCATCAAGACCCATGAGGAAGGTGTGCACTTTTTCTTTTTCATATTCTTGAGCAAACTTGTATGACGCTCCACATGTTCACTTGGGAAGCGGCTTGTAACTGAGAAGCTCTTCCCATTTTAGTGATAAATGACTGAAATAGTCCATCACACTCGTTTCATTCTGTTTACACACCCCCAACTTCGACTTCAATTGGTGTACACAAACGACATTCCCAACAGAGAACCTCCGCTTTAGATCAAAACCATATCTTGTATGCGTCTGCAGTAAAAGTGATTGTTAACCTGATTGCAAAAGAAATCGACGCCGCTGAACCACCCCAAAATCGTCGAGTTTACTGTTTTCCACAACTCCACTTCTGTAGGCTGCTCCTTCTCATTTGGCATCATTAATGACCCGTCAATGAACCCGGTTTTGCGGCTTAGCACGAAGCGCATTCTCCAACTCTTGCGACCACTTTGCATAGTTTTCTCCTGTCAACAAGACTAGAGAGATCGACACACCATGATTATCGGAAGGAGAAAGAAAGTACGACGAGGTCATGTTGTTCTCGCTACCAGTGCTACCTGCGGTGACATATTCAGAGTTTGTCATTATCTCTTTCTTGGAATGATCTTAGTTTTGCTTTGATACAATGTAAACTTGGAGACAATGTTTACTGGAAACGTTATGTTCATTGGAACTTGTTACAAGAGTATATATAGAACTCTACAGAGGATATACGGAGATTATATCGGATCTTCCAAGTCTTATCACAAACGATATGGCATATTTACAACTCTCTTTATGCTTATCATGCGTACAACACATAACCAAACATACCAGCTTAACCATCCTACACACACAACTAACAAAAAAAACAAACGTTAAGGTTAAAAGTATGTCCCAGCAACAAGGAGCTTACAGTTATCATGCGTCTATAATTGTTGATGTCCAAAACCTTTAAGAACCAATACGATGTCAGGCTCAGAACTAAAAGAATGCAGAAGTAACCATTCAAGTTGTAGTTGTTGAATTGTTATAGATATCTCATGAAACAATACTCATTTAGTTCTCTTGAACAAGCTGCAGGTAAGCTTTTCCAGGACCATCTTTGTTTTGATCCCATAGCGCGATGAACCTTTGGCTAACATATTGCAAGTTTTCTCAAATGGTTCTAGATATCCCACTGCTTGTATTCCTGCAATGTAGAGTTAGGTTGGTCTCATTTAAACCATCGTTGTATTCTCATATATATTGTACAAACCTACAATCAATAGAATCATTCAGTCATCATCTTATACAAACGACATCTCTTTTGCTTTGCTTCAGTTTCAAGCAGCGAAGAGAGAGAGAAAGAGATGATAGCGTTGAATGAGTTTTTAAAATGTCCGATTTTTCCAAATACTCTATTTGTTTCTGGCTTCAGATTTGCAGTCAGTCTATCGTTTAAATAATCGATCGGTTAGTTCTTTGCCAAAGTAAAACCAAAATAATCAATTTTTAATATCCTGTAGTTTTCAATCAACCCTAGTCCAAGTCCATTTTGGTTCGGTTTGAGGTGAAACATGGTTTAGTATGAGTTTAATCTTTTTAACAATAGTCCACGTCTTTAAACGTATTATAAAAGAATTTCATAATGTCTATTTTGTGCATTTCATCACGTATGAACTTAGGATAAATATATTTCATTCCAGAAAGCAACATATGAATACACTTCACTCTCGTAATCTAATCATTTTACAAAAGAAAATTATTGGAAAGTTTACCCCCAAAAGTATCAATATATCCATGTCCATCTATATTCTTGAGAGAAGCAGCGCCTTTCATTGCATCCATGTCTCCTCTTTCTATTTTTACCATCTTCGCAACTAATTTCAGGACATGATATCCTAAGCTTGGAAACTTGGTCGAGTGAAGTGAAGACTCTATGTGAAGGATGTGAGAAGAAACAGATTAACAGAATGATAAACAATAAATAAAAGACACAGAGATTTAACGTGGTTCACCCCTAGGGTTACGTCCACGGGGCAAAGAGAGTACTTTATTGATGGCGCGAGTTTTTCAGAGTACAATTCATGCTACATAATAGGGTAAAACCCTAAAGATATATATGAGAAGGCGTTTAATGAAACTTCAATATTTCTCGGATTTGGCAAGGATCACCCGCTCCATGCCGCATGGAACGCCCGCCTCCATGCCGCAGGGAACGCCCGCTCCATGCTGCACGGAACACCCACTCCATGTCTTAGGGAATGCTCTTCCCTGCCAAGGATTGCTCGATCCATAACGCCTGGATCGCCGATATTGTCAACTCATTCAAGGCACATTTCAACAAAATCTAAATCCTTTTAAGGAGGTTTTGCAGTTTTTTTAACTATAGTATAAAATAAAGAGATTTAGTGGTGGTGTGGTTGTTTTTTGTGCTTCGTATATTGACAAGTGTAGCAGAAAAAGTATTTTGAATTTTGTTTAGGTGGTGTTGGGTAAGTGCTAGATAATTCAGCTCTGTTCATAATCTTCAGTTGTGTAGATTGATTAGTACAAAGGAAAGCTCACTGCTGCAGTTATAATATAACTCTTAATTAATAGATTGGATATTGTTACATGTCTTGTTAGACCATTTAAAACTTAGCTAAAAACATTATCAGTACATAAAAATAGGTCTTTAAATTAATAAAATAGATATTTTGTTTATTTTTTTATATAAAATTAATATTATAATTTTTAACATATTTTGGATATTTTATTTCATTACAAAACCAATTACCCCAAAACAAATAAAATCTTCTAGGATTAGATATGAAGCTTTTCTTAATATTTTATTTAATTATTAATCTCATTTCATTTTGTTCCAAAATTAATATATGATATATTTAGGTTAGTTTGTTAAACTATTAACTAAATAATTCAAATATGACTCTTGTATAGTAGATTTTTAGAGTGAATCTATTTTAATAGAGTAGAAAACTAATTACCCAAAGCACAAAAAAAATCTGTTAGGGATTTAGATATGAGTCTTTTTTAATATTTTATTTAGTTATTAATCTCATTTACATTTGAATATATGATATATTTAGGTTATTTTGTTAATTTTTAACTAAATGGTTCAACTATGACTCTTGTATAATATATTTTAGAGTAGTTTTATTTTAACAGAACTGAAAACTAATTACCCAAAAAAACACATTAAATCTGCTAAGATTTAGATATGAATATTTTCTTAATATTTTATTTAGTTACTATTCTTATTTACATTTTTTCCAAATTAAGATATGATATATTTAAGTTAGTTTGTTAAACTATTAACTAAATGATTAAATTATAACTCATGCATAGTAGTTTTTTAGAGTGACTATATTTTAATAGAGTAGACATTTTTTATTTTCTCGGAGGTTAACTCCGTGTATATATATATGTGTGTGTGTTTGCTTCTAAGATGAAAAAACATACAAGAATTATTATTTTTATTTTCAAAAGTTATCTTCAGTTTTCTTTTAAAAATCAATGAGGAATATCGGTTCATTCCTTTTCAGTGATCCATTAGACCATGCTTTGATCATATCAAAAAGAATATCAAAAACTGATCTGGTAGAAAACATGAGGTTACCAAACAAGAAATTGAGTCCGTGCTCGCGAGGATTGATGGTGTGACAGCTGAAGGTTTGCAAAAAGGTATGAAAGTGGTAATATCTGACCTAGTGGAAGGCGATGAATACAAAGTTACTTTGAAGTGTTCAAACACAAAAAATACTATTTTGGAAAAGGTTGGAGTACCATGAAGTATTCACTAAATCTCGAAGAAGGCCAAACTCTGAAGCTCTATTGGTATCAAGATTACAAGATATTCGTGATTCTCAATTTTGATCATAATGTACTACAAGTGTAGTACAAATTCGCGTCTTCCTTACTGTTTATTTTGTTTTATATAAAAAAATAATATTATAATGTTTAACATATTTTGGATATATTATTTCATTACAAAACTAATTACTCAAAAACACATAAAATCTGCTAGGATTTAGATATGAATCTTTTCTTAGTGTTTTATTTAGTTATTAATCTCTTTTACATTTGGTCGCAAAATTAATATGTGATATATTTATATTAGTTCGTTAAATTACTAACTAAATGGTTCAATTGTGACTCTTGTATAATAGATGAATTGAATGTTAAATTGAATTCAAAAAGAAAAGACATTTACAAACTAGTGTTCTTGCCTATGAAATGCTAAACAAAATTTGAAAGATCAACAAATCAAAATTTTAAATCGAAAATACTTTTTCTTCAAGCTTCCACCATCTTCTCTACCTAGCACTCACTCCTACTAGGTAGCCAGCGCTCACTCCTAATGGTTCCAGCTCTTCACTCCTACTGGATCTCTCCATGATCAACCACATCCATCCTCTTTTTTATCTAGCCCTCACTCCTACTAGATAGCCATCACACTCACTCCTACTGGGTTGTAAGACAATCAAGAAGAGACAAACTTCTCTATCTCACGCTAACCACTTAGCCATACCTCCTTCATACTGTTTATCCCTTTCCTTCTGATCACTGTGAATTTATTTTCTCATCTCTTTATCAATTCTGTGAGTAATGAGACCTGCAGGGTTTGATTTCTCACCATGTCTTCGCTGTTTCTTTCCATCAAATCGCATGAATCACATATTGGAATAAGTGTCTTATAATGTAGAGACTTATTCTTATCCAAGTGGAATCATTTGATAGCAAAATCATGAGGTTATCCCAAATCAACCGTATAACGTCTCCCCATTAATCTTCTTGCAAGTGCTTCCCAAATCTCCATAGAATAAGAACACTCAAAAAATAAATGCTTCCTTGTCTCTAGTAGTTCACTACACAGCCACAAGAAACATCAGCATTTGTATTCCAATTTCTCATACGATCCCCCGTGGACAGCCTACCATGAATAGCAGTCTAGAGAATGAAGAGTACCGAGGGGTAGCATAATTAAACCACACTTGCTTTATACCAGCTACAAAGCTAAGTACTTCTCCCTGATGATCTTCCATGTTTCGTCTTGTGGAGAAGCTCCTTTTATACTTCCCCTTTCTGTTTTCCACAGCAGAAATATCCTCTTCATTGCACCCAGTTTACTTTGTAGTTCTCAATTTCCACCTCGACTCTGTTCAAAATGGGGATACGGTGTTGTGTCTTCTTCGGTGGTGTCTACAAGCCACTACCTTGCATTTGCTTGAGATTCCCAAATCAATGTGGCCTCTCCCACAAAGAGTATCATATAAACATCTTAGAGAAGACCAATTTTCATACTAGAAAGAGGCTTTGTTCCCATCTTTAACGCTCAACCTTGTAGAGCTCTTTTGCAACAGTTTCGACACTTCAATATTTTCCTCCACATCCAAGTGCCTGACTTGATCATTTCATTCATCATCCAGAAGAGCCCTTTCGAATGAGTAGATTTGGACCCAATTAACCAAGAGAATGAGAAAGAAAGGATTCTCCAAATCATGTTTAATGGCACAGACCAGGTTCACCTCCTTCAGAGGTCGAATCCCCAAACCACCTTCTATCTTTTTGGCTTACATATCTCCCTCCAGGTTATCTTATTCTTCCGTTCCATTTAACTTGGCCCAGCCACAGGAAAAGCAGAACATAATCTCTCAGTTTCCACAATACAGCTACTAGGGAAGTCTAAAAGCAGCCATCCAAAAATTTGTTAAGCGTCATATAACTGATTTTTAACAACTGCAACCTTACTCAGCATAAGAAGAAACGACTCAGTTCCAAGAACTCATTCTGTTTTCTGATCTTCTCAAATCAGGAGGAAGATATCCACAACAGTTCATATGCTAGTTAGCAAAGGTAAGCCTAGATCCTTACTGGTTTTATTCCCTGGGCAAAATTGAAATTGATTTTGAACTTCTTCCCCTTTTGAGTAGTGCCACCAGCCATGAATAACTGATTTTCTCCATACTTATCTTCATAACACTCATTCCGGTCAAAGTTATCAACACCTTTAAAATCCCACATAGAGTGTGTTAGTACCATCTTCAAAACACCATTAAGTCACTGCAAAATCAAAGGTGGTGAGGGTCAAGGTTTTTACATTTAGAGTGATAACCAATATCTCCTTTTCCGCAGCCTCATCAATCATCTTCGACAAAACACTCATACATATAGCGAAAGACAAGGGGGATAAGGAACAGCCTTGAAGGGAGACCTCTTTTGCACTGGAAGTAACAGCGTAACTCACCATTAACTTGCAAGGAAAAAAGAAGGTGAAGTGATTATAAGGGAGATCCCTCAGGAATTTTCCCGGAAAGCCATCGCCTCTAACGTATTTAGAGAAAATGACCATTGAACTGAGTCGAAGGCTTTAGAGATATCTATCTGCATAGCAAACGAAGGGAGATGTCGTCTTTGTGATTAATCTTTCACCTAGTTCTGATGCTAGTAGAACATTTTTCCATCAAAAGCCTCTCTTTACAAAGCTGACTGATTGTAGAGAATGCTTTCGGCATAATGCCTTTGAGTCTATTTTGCAAGGAGTTTTGAGATTACCTTGTAGAGCCACTGCATAGAGAGTTTGGTCTATAGTCTTTTCATCATCTTGCTTCTTTCTTTTTCGGAATAATAAAAGAATTTGTAGAATTGAGCCCTGGGGAGAACCTTTCACAAAGAAGGACTGGAACTGCATTTACTACATCTTGCTCCAATTACTGGCCAAGCATCCTTAAAAAATTCAAACGATGTGAACCCATCTGGCACCGGAGACTTGTTCGAAGGCATGTGAAATAAAACTTCAGTTTATTTCTTTTCTTGTGGACTTCCTTTCTCAAGCTTTCAAACAATCAATCTCACTACACTGAAACTTTCGAGATCTCTAGCTTCTCAACAGTTAGCCCCCTCGAAATTCTTCTGGTTCTCTTTGCATTAAATTCTGTGAAGAAACTCTCTGCCTCTGCTTTTATCTCATCATCAGTTTTGCAAGAGTCCCATCTCCCCTTTTGAATCTCATGATAGTATTATGCACCATCCGAATTTTTGCCAGAGTTATTGAAAGAAACTGTTGTTGCCATTCTCCCAATCCAAACCAATGAACCTTTTGCCTTCTGCTTTTAGACAACCTTCTTCAATCTCTGCAAGTTGATCCATTTTTCTGTTATACTTCTGCTTTCCCTCTTATTGCTTCACTCATAGGATTTCCATTGTTTCTCTTTGTTTTACACATTAACTTTTGATTAAGGCTCTTTAGTTCTCTTTGATAAATCTCCCAACTTTTCCTTACTGAGAGCACGTAGAGGTTGCTTTAGGGCCTTTAAAACGCTTTGTGAGGCGGAACATTGCAGGAAGTAGATGCGATACAAAGCTTCAAAATTATCCAGTGACTTTACCACTAAGGGCAGAAACTCCGCATTTTGCTGATCACATTTGTAAATTTTAAATTGGTCTTCTCTTTTTCTTCATCCTCGACATCCATTCTCAATTCTACATCTTCATGTGATCAGAACACCCACCCGCCTTTTCAAAAACACAGTATGCTGGAAATCTTATTATGCAAGCCAAGCTTCATTAACTAGAACTCTGGTTCCAACTTCTTACAGATAACTCCTCTTCTCTCTTTATTACACCCAAGTATTGGAGAGGTTCCTTGCATAACCCATATCAGTTAAAACGACATTATTCTACCATTCTTGGAATCCCTCATACCAGAAGTAACGAGGTGAATCTCCATAACCTGAATTGTCTACACTTCTCCAAGATTCATTGTAATCACCTACCAGCATCCACTTCTTATTTCTGAACTATAGGAGCATCCATAGTGATTTTTCGTAAAATCTTTTCCATAAACCTTTTTTTCCTCTACCGTATTAAGAGCATAGATGAAGGAGCAGAAGAACTCTTCATCTTTAACCGGGCAGAGAACAGAACAAGTAATAAATTTGGGTACTCTTATACACTGGCGTCATCGAACTTGACGATCTCCACATAACCACAACCTACCCCAAGTCTATTTAAACTCTCATATTCGGCCATCATATTCCAACCATCAAACACCAGGTATCAAAACTTATTCTTCCAATTTTTCTTTTCTTCACTCTTGTTTCTTTTATTCAGACACCTAAAATTAACAAGATTGTTCTCTAAACACATTTTTCCTTCAACCACTTTCATTGGCTTCGGTCCCCTTTATTTTGGAAACCCTCTTCACATTTTCAAAAAAGGAAAAACCCGCCATATTAATTGGATTTGGTTTGTTGACGAAGACCCCCTTCTTCAAAAGTCCTAGGACTTTTGTTTGTGGCTTGAATTTGGAGTCTCTGACAGTAAACACTCTTGGTTTGTTTTCGACGCTCGGGAGGCATTTAGTTCTCGTACCTCCTCTACTCTCTTCAACTTTTTTTTAAGTGCAGTCCTCTATCACCTTATTTATCGTATTCTCTTGCGAGCCTGCAGTCTTCAAATCCTCAACTTGATCCACCTCCTCTTCGTCCTCATTCTTCCTCTGAGTTTCCCAGTACAACAAACCTCGAAGGAGTAACAATTGTCTATCTCTCCTTTTTTT
>CAJHQP010003980.1:0-60365 GCA_905132765.1 Moricandia arvensis | reverse complement strand
TCAAAGGCAAAGTATATGGATGTTGCTAGACGCTTAGAGGAGGGGCTGTTTAAGATGGCTATCTCAAAGGTATCTCAAAATATTTCTATGTGTCTAAATGAAAACATACTTGATTGGTAGTTACCATTTAGGATTTTGGTTTTCTGGTGAATCCCATCAAGAATGGCTGATACTTTTTTACATGCTGCCTTCTATATCCAGCTTGTTGACTCGTGTCCTTCCTTAAGATCTTTCTTTTTGTTGTGACGTTTTTTCAACTTATACTACAGGAGGATTACGTTAACCGGTCAACCCTTGAGTCTCGGATTACAAGCCTAATAAAAGGCAGACATTTGACTAACTACAATCAGCGCCATGCTAATTCTTCTTCGGTTGGAATGATGATACCTACTCCAGGATTATCACATGCTGGGGGTAGTACGATGATACCTACGCCAAGGTTACCACATACTGGGGATAATCCTAGTTCGATCGTTACACCCTCTGCTGATACTACCATAGCGGGATACAACAACAACACAAGTAAAGCTGTGAACACTGGAAACCTTCTAGCTGCGGGTGTCATGCATGGAGGTTTTTTTTCATTAAAGTGATCGTAGATACATTGCTTGGAAATTTTCATCTCATGAGTCTCTAACACACAATTTCATTGCAGGTATTATGTCTAATGGATACCAGAATTCATCGAGAAACTTTTCTCTTGCTTCAAAAGGGAGCATGGCATCCATGGGTTCTCAAAGAAGTACTCCCCAAATGATTCCTACACCTGGATTCGTTAACAGTGGTACTAATAACAACAGTAGTGGATTTTCTGCTGAGCCCACGGTGGTACCTCAGTCTCAGCAGCAGAAGCAAAGGCAGGATACTGGTGGTCAAAATAGTCAAATGTTGGCTAGCCAAATGACTGCTGGCCATAGACCGGACAACATGCAACCAAAGCCGGCTGGTGTGGCCAGTAACTCTGTAAATGGAGTGAGCAAAAAAAGTGTAGACACAGGTAACTCTTTAAAAAAATTACAGCAGTCCATTGATACCTTCCCCCTGTTAGGTTCTCTCTCTTTTATTCTGTCCTGATCATCTCATTTTATATGTATGGTTCTTTCTTGTGGTTTGGCATTTGTGAATGACTAGTACGAAACCTGTCAGATTATTTAAAGTATGCTTCTTCATATTTTAGGGGAAGCTTATAGAACAACAAATCCTGATAACCTTGGATCTAAAAATTTGCATGGAGGTGTAACATCGGTTGGGAAGATGACAAATGCTCAGAATATAAACCCAGCAAGTGTCCAGTCTTTGTCCAAAGCTAACTCTTCTCTGGTGAGAGATCATTCGATTTTTTAATATCCATCACTTTTAGTATTCGGACTTTCAATCTTCTTTCTTTCCCTACATTATCTGCAGTCACAACAACAACAATTTCCGCAACAGCCTACTCGATTTCAGCAACAGCCTAATCAGATTCAACAACAGCAGCAGAAATTTCTCCAGCAAAAGACATTGAAGCAGCAGGCCCTGCAGCAACATAAATTAATAAGCAAAGAGGGTTCTGGGAAACCTCAGGTGGCTTCTGACATGGTTACGAATGTTAAACAACCTGGAGTGGAGAACCATAGTGAAGCGCTGCACTCCCAGGCATCTGAACAAGTCCAGCTTTCTCAGTTCCAGAATCAATATCAGAACTCGGGAGCAGACGCTCAACATGTCTCAGTTACAAGTCAGAGTGATATATGCACGCCACTTCCTCAAAACAGCCAACAGATTCAGCAGATGATGCACCCGCAGAATATGGGCTCGGATACTATCAACAGTTTTAGCAACATTGCTGTTGGAGTAAAATCAGAATCCAATCCACAGGATCAGTGGCCTTCCCAGTCTCAGGGAAACACTCAAATGTCTAATGGTATGTCAAGTGAACAGAATGTTCAGGAGGATTTCCGTCAAAGAGTTACCAGAATGGATGAAGCTCAACCTAATAATTTGATCGAAGGGTCTGTTATAGGTCAAAATCATACTTCTACCACATCCGAATCCCATAGTCTGCAAAATGCTACTGGAACGACATGTAGATATGGAAATCGCGATATCAAGTTCCGTAATCAGCAGAGATGGCTCTTGTTTCTACTTCATGCACGGACCTGCAAACAGCAAGGAGTGAATTGCCCGGGCCGAAATTGCGTTACTGTTCAGAAGCTACTGAGTCACATGAACAGTTGTGTAGAACCTCAGTGTTTGTATCCTCGTTGTCGTCCCACAAAGTCATTGATTAGCCACTATAAAAACTGCAAGGATCTTCGGTGCCCCGTCTGTGTACCAGTGAAGACCTACCATCAGCAACAAGCTAATGCGCGTGCCCAGGCCCGTTTAAAAAGCGAAAGCAGTGTAGTGAGCGCAGGGAACGGAGCTGTAGTATCAAATGATTCACCATGCGCTACTAATGGAGTAGTTTCTGGCGCCCCTGGCTGTGCTGATATTGTAGATACTTTGGAACCTTCATCAAAACGGTTGAAGGTAGAGCCTTCTTTTCAACCAGTGGTCCGTGAGACAGAAAGTTGTAAACGCTCCATTGTTCCCAAAACAGAGACAGAGTTATCTCAGGATGCTGAAAGGAAGGATCATAGGCACAGCGATGCACATTCGGCATTGAAGTCAGAGAAGTTGGAAGTGAAAGAAGAGATTCCTGATATTTCTGTTCAAGCAGGATTCGGCATCAAAGAGATGAAACATGAAGCTGTTGAAAATGTTCCCACGCCTAGGCCTGTTAGTGAACCAGGTCAACATGATTTATCTGGTGCTTCGCCAAAGCAAGAAAACATAAAAATGGAGCAAGAGCCTAAGGAAGAAGTTCTGGTGGAGTCTGCTGATGTTTCTGCATCAAAACCTGGAAAACCAAAGATAAAGGGTGTTTCGTTAACTGAAATGTTCACTCCTGACCAAGTGAGAGAACATATTCATGGTCTTCGTCAGTGGGTTGGCCAGGTGTGCAATTTTATTGATTTGAAAAGTTTACAGGAAACAAGTTCTATTCGTAGATTCATCCTTTAATTTTCTCTTCATGGCATTTGTTTTACTTTTGTTATATGTTCAAGATGAATTTCTTGCTATCTAGAGGCGCAACAGTTCTCTCCACATTTTCTCAAACTCAAAGTATCTCCTTGCTGATTAATTTCTGTTTTTTCTGCAGAGTAAAGCCAGAGTAGAAAAGAATCAGGCCATGGAGAATTCAATGAGTGCAAATTCCTGCCAGTTATGTGCGGTGGAGAGGCTTACATTCGAGCCACCTCCTCTTTATTGTACTCCTTGTGGTGCTCGTATCAAAAGAAACGCAATGTACTATACTGTTGGAGCTGGTGAAACTCGTCATTACTTTTGTATTCCCTGTTTTAATGAATCCCGTGGAGACACAGTACTCGCTGAAGGGACTTCAATACCGAAGGCAAAACTCGAGAAAAAGAGAAACGATGAAGAGACTGAAGAAGCGGTAAGTCCATCCACTCAGTAGAGTTGTATAGTCATGTGCGTCCTGCTTTGTAGGTTTTTCTGAGTTTGTCTATTGCGCTCCGTGTTTTTTGCAGTGGGTCCAGTGTGATAAATGTGAGGCCTGGCAGCATCAAATATGTGCTCTATTTAATGGGCGGAGGAATGATGCAGGGCAAGCTGAGTACACCTGCACAAAGTGCTATATAACTGAGGTGGAGCAAAATGAGAGAAAGCCTTTACCTCAAAGTGCTGTTCTTGGAGCAAAAGACCTGCCAAAAACGATTCTCAGTGACCATATAGAGCAGCGTTTGTTTAAAAGGCTGGAGCAGGAAAGGACTGAGAGAGCCAAGGCTATAGGAAAAAAGTATGATGAGGTAATCTGGCGATTGGTTTGTACAAGGTTTAAGGCCTCATGTGATTTTGCATCTTTGAGTCCCATCCTTTATTAAATGGCTGTAGTGCTTCTTCACTGGAAACAATAGATTTAAGTTTACTGGTTGGTCACCTCATTGTTTTGGCTTTTTTACTGCCATTGACAGGTTCCAACTGCTGAATCCCTTGTGGTTAGAGTTGTTTTATCCGTTGACAAAAAGCTGGAAGTCAAATCTCGATTTCTTGAAATTTTTAAGGAGGATAATTTCCCCACTGAATTTCCATACAAGTCTAAGGTAAGAATGCGCAATGCACACCTCTATTGTATCTAGTCACGTTCACATTTTCAGGATTCCATTCTTCAAAGAATAAACTTCGCTCTCCATGTTTTATTTTGCCAGGTTGTTCTACTGTTCCAGAAGATCGAAGGTGTAGAAGTATGCTTGTTTGGGATGTACGTTCAAGAATTTGGATCCGAATGTTCATCTCCTAATCATCGCCGTGTGTATCTCTCGTATCTGGATTCTGTGAAGTACTTTAGACCTGAGATTAAATCAGCTAATGGAGAGGCTCTACGCACTTTTGTATACCAAGAAATTCTTGTAAGTCCTGGTGTAAAGAAAGATTTGTGTGGTCTTTACATTTCATGGAGGATTCAAGAGTATACGTTGATGTTTTTGTTTCAGATTGGTTACCTTGAATACTGCAAAGCGCGTGGTTTCACGAGCTGCTATATATGGGCTTGTCCACCACTGAAGGGTGAGGACTATATCCTATATTGCCATCCAGAAATTCAGAAAACGCCAAAGTCTGATAAACTACGGGAGTGGTTAGTAACACTTGCCTTTAGTGTTTTTCTTCATAAATTTTTTCGTATTTACATCATCCACTTGTTTTTGGTTCAGGTACTTAGCAATGTTGAAAAAAGCTGCAAAGGAAGGGATTGTAGTAGATACTACAAATCTATATGACCATTTTTTCTTGCAAACTAGTGAATGTAGAGCTAAGGTTACGGCAGCTAGGCTCCCGTATTTCGATGGTGACTATTGGCCAGGTGCAGCAGAGGATATCATACAACAAATGGGTCAAGAAGATGATGGTAGAAGGGGAAATAAGAAAGGAATACTCAAGAAACCCATTACAAAAAGGGCTCTAAAAGCGTGTGGCCAGTCTGGTCTGTCTGGGAATATGTCCAAAGATTTGCTGCTAATGCAGAAAGTAAGAGTTTCTTTCAATGCACCTTCCCACTCCTGCATATCAGCTTCAGCAGTTCGGTTATTTTGTCTAGTTTGTTAATATTACTTCTGTATACTTTTAGCTTGGTGAGACCATTCATCCAATGAAGGAGGATTTTATCATGGTTCACTTGCAGCATTGTTGCACGCATTGCTGTACACTGATGGTAACTGGAAACCGTTGGGTCTGCCGTCAATGCAAAGATTTCCAGTTATGTGATGGGTAAGAATTGTCCTTCCTCTTTTGTTAGTGAATTTTGATTTCTCTTTCTCGCGCTTTTGTTATTGTGACTTCGTTTGTATAACTTGGAAGCTTTGGTTTTTTATCTTGTTGGAAGAGGCTTATTTGTAAACCTAT
Source organism: Moricandia arvensis (assembly GCA_905132765.1). NCBI lineage: Eukaryota > Viridiplantae > Streptophyta > Magnoliopsida > Brassicales > Brassicaceae > Moricandia > Moricandia arvensis. The sequence continues at coordinate 54,920 of CAJHQP010003980.1, read as the reverse complement.
GTGTGTTTTTACCTGATAAGAGTGCTGCAATTCCTGATACATTATTTCTACCGTTCAGGTGCTATAAGGCTGAACAGAAAAGAGAGGACAGAGAAAGGCATCCTGTTAACCAAAAGGATAAACATACACTGTACCCTGTAAGTTTCTTTGGTCTAGTCTAGTCTCATGTGTTTCTGTATTTTATTTTTATCTAACGAGACGGTTATTGTTTTATATTTATTTTGTAGGTTGAGATCACCGATATTCCTGCAGACACCACGGATAGAGATGAGATACTTGAAAGTGAGTTTTTCGATACGAGGCAAGCATTCCTGAGTCTTTGCCAAGGAAACCATTATCAGTATGATACACTGAGGCGGGCAAAACATTCTTCCATGATGGTGCTTTATCACCTGCACAATCCAACTGCACCTGCCTTTGTCACAACATGTAACGCATGCCACCTCGATATTGAAAGTGGTCAAGGCTGGCGATGTGAAGTTTGCCCGGACTACGATGTATGCAATGCTTGTTACAGTAAAGAAGGCGGTGTTAATCATCCTCACAAGTTGACAAACCATCCATCATTAGCTGATCAAGATGCTCAGAATAAAGAAGCTAGGCAATTGCGAGTCTTGCAGGTATTGAAAATATTCTCCTCTTGATAAGGCTGCATCATCTTCTCTTGCTCTAGGCTTCGTCTTGTTTATTTCTAACGTTTTTATTGTTTATATTTGCAGCTCAGGAAAATGCTCGATCTTCTGGTGCATGCGGCGCTATGCCGTGCTATGTATTGCCAATATCCCAACTGCCGCAAAGTGAAGGGTCTATTCAGACATGGTATCCGTTGCACAATACGTGCTGCAGGTGGTTGTGGTCTTTGCAAGAAAATGTGGTATCTCTTGCAAATCCACGCTCGAGCCTGCAAGGAATCAAATTGCAATGTACCTCGATGCGGGTAATCTCTTTAGCTTCTGTCCCTGTCTTGCATTTTTGAACTATGGCATAGCATATGGCAAAGCTTCTTTAAAAAAAACTGGTCCTTATGATTTGTATTGATCATTGTGAATCTCTTTACTCAGGGACCTGAAGGAACATCTGAGAAGGTTAGTGCAGCAATCAGAATCACGGCGTAGAGCAGCAGTTATGGAGATGATGAGACAGAGAGCTGCAGAAGTGGCTGGGGCCTCCAGTTGATTAATTTTGTATATACTTATTTCATTTAGGATATAAGTAGAAGTGGACAAACTAATCTTCTTTCCGAAGGTTAAGAAGATAGAAGAAGCTGGTGTGTCTCTGAGCTCCACTCAAAGCAAGTTATGGTAAGCAGAAAATAGAGTGTATATAATCAATGGATCACCAACCAACCAAGCTACTGAACTGAATTATAGAGTCTGGAATCTGATTTCCTCCTTTTTGCGACCTGACCAGAGTATAAGTTGAGCATCTACGAAGATTCTTCTACATCAGTGGCACTTAGGCTGAGAAAACTCTTCAAGTCACTGTGACTTGCTGTTCTTTTTGTAGCCTGGTGTATTCATAAAACGCCTGTAGCAACAATCAGCTGACTTATAAGTAGTTTCTTAACTTTCTAGGCAAGTAAGATGAAGGGAGTGTCTACGGATACGTCTCTTAACATTTTTGATGCTCTGTATTAATAACATTTTCATATGCTTAATTCAAATAGGTTTTGGCTTAACAAAAGTGACAGGCTGACTAAAATGCAGAGTGAGAAAGAACTAAAAAAGTGGAGGAAAAGGCCTAAGAGCATCTGCATTAACGAACCCCCTTTAGAGTTCATGTTTAATATTTTTTATTCTTTTTTTTCGTTATTTTTCTTAAAAAAATAAAATAAATTATTGAACCAATCGTGGGCCTCCACGTGGCATGGGACCCACGAAAACAGTGATGAACCGGTTCAGTGGAGTGAGTCGATGTAATCCAAGTTCATGATTTTTGTATTTTTTAATATTTTTTTCCCTCTTTTTGTGTGTAAACCCCCCTTGGATTTCATTAATGCAGGTGCCCTAATTCGCGTGGTTTTCTCTCTCGTAGTTTATGGATGTGCATTTAAAATGATATCAAATTTACGTTTTATGTTGTTAATTTCCCTGTGAAAATATTCAGCATCCCTGATTGAAATTTATGATTGGGAATTGATCAAAATGGGAAACAAATATTAACTTCGACAAATGATAAAGAAAGAGCATTATAAGTTTAGAACAGGCAAAAAAGTTCTAAGTTGGATTTTAAAAAAATATTACAATAAAAAAAATTAAATAAATAATGACCAAAATAGACTTAAATTTTTTATACCAAAAATAGCACTTAATGAAAAAAATGATCAATTTTTTTTATTAAAAAGTGTAAATATACATTTATACTTTTTAGGTTAACTAATCTATACTTAGGATTTAAAATTATGTGGTGGAGTTTTGAAGTTATATTTTAAAATTTTTAAAATAAAAAATATATATTTTGATCATTTTTTTTAAGTCTACTTTTATGAAAAACTTAAAAAAAGTTTGTTTGAAAGATTTTCCCTAAATTAAATGTACAATACTATTTTTTTAAAGTTTAAGATACCTATTTGATTTTCTATTATTATTTTGATTATAATGTTTTTAAAAATGCCACTTAGATTCTTCCAGTGTACCTACTCTTAGATTCTTTTTTTATCAATATGTATTTAAAAACTCTTGCAACATTCTTTTTGAAGGTTAAAAATAGAGGTAATATGTATATATTATCTACACCTTAAGGTTTAAAGTTCCACAAATCCAGTTAAAAAATCAAATACTTTTCCTTCAAATCCAATGCTTAAGTTGTGTGGTTTGTTTTAACTCCGAAATTAGATTTTAATCCACAAGATGTAACATCCATCAGATTCAAAACAGAAATAGAAAAATATTCTCAACCCATTACATTATCTGCTTTTTTTTTTTAGGTTCCTCCAAGTATAACATTTACTAAGGAAAAATTGGAAAGTCTCTCCATTTGGTGAGAAAAAAAAAAGAAAGAAGAAGGGAGACGAAACAATGTGGCTACCGAAAACAGATGCGGCAACCAAAGGAACAAAAAGTGGTTCAGTGGCTGTTGCAATAGACAATGAAAAAACTAGCAAAGTTGCTCTAAAATGGACATTGGAGAATCTTACTTCTCGTGGCCAATCTCTCGCTCTTATTCATGTCGCTCCCAAATCTCAATCATCTTCAGGTTATAGTTTATATCCACATTAAGGAATGGCTTTTTGCTCAATGATTCTTGTGAGTGAGTTTAGGTTTTTTTTTTACTTGCAGACATTGAAGATGGAACAATGCATATGCAGCAAATGGATAAGCAAACAAAAGACCTCTTTGTATCTTTCCATTGTTACTGCTCCCGTAAAGAAGTAATAATAATCGGAAGAAAGAAAACAATGATCAAAATAGAAATAATTTTTTTTATCTCTAAAATAGTACCAAAACAAAATGACCAAAATAAACTTTATTAATGGATGTAAATATACATTTGTACCCATTGTGTTAACTATCTACACTTAGAGTAATAGGGTGAGTTTTGGAAATGAGGTTTAAATAAAAAAAAATATTAAAATTTTTAAAATAAAAAGATCTATTTTGATCATTTTTAAGGTCTATTTTGTTACAATTTTTTTTAAAAATTCTATTTAAAAGATTTGCTCTCATCGAAAACAAAAATTTTAAGCTTTCTTTTTAAAAAAAAAATCTAAATGTGCAGATCCATTGTCTGGATGTATTGCTTGAAGACGTAGACAAAGTCAAAGCAATTGTTGAATATGTTACGATCTCTGCGATCGAGAATTTAGTACTTGGTGCTCCTTCAAGAAGTAGCTTTATGAGGTAATACAAAAAAGAATGATTATTAGGGTTTAGATTGGTTGATTGCGTGAGACATAAGTTAAACCAAAACTATGATTTTTTTTTTCTTTCAAACAGAAGATTTAAAACGGATTTACCAACGAGTGTGTCAAAGGCAGCTCCAGATTTCTGCAATGTTTACATCATTTCCAAAGGCAAAGTCTCTTCGCTACGAAGCTCTTCTCGTCCTGCTCCTTACCATCCATCAGCTCTCAGCGAATTTGACTCTGGGAACAAACCTAAAATAGGTTAGAATCCTAATCTTCAAAATAAGTGTTGATTGCTTGCGTCTCAAGCAATGTTCAAATGATTGGTAAGAGGTAATCAGATGCCTAGGCGATGTCTAGACCATTTTTTATGAAAGTCCAGTATAAACAGATCATTTTGTCTATAACCGATTTGTAGATTTGGAACCGCTTAAACTGATTTGTAGATTTGGAACCGCTTAAACCGATTTTTAGAACATTGGTTTTAAGTAGCTCAAGTTACATTCTTTTCACTTGTTCATCTTTCTTGTTTACATCAGCTAACACACCGGCGTCACCTAGGCCACGAAGATCAGTTGAAACAAGGTTTTCGAAACCGCCACAAGGACATATGAAACTAATTGGGGACTTCTCAGATTCAGGGTCCGAGTACTCATTCATAAGTGCTTCACAACAAGGATCAGAAAACTCCTTTATCAGCTCGGGGACGCCGAGTAGTGTTGATAGGTGTTCATTTACCTACGATTTACCAGACTCAGCAAGAACTTCAAGAATGTCAACGAGCTCAGAGCAGAGCATTGGGTCACATAGATTAGGAATCAAGTTCACTGATATGGGTTTTCTCAATAACTCTTCTACGGTTTCTGATGAGAGTGGAAGAACTTCTTGCTCCTACTCATCTCAGAGCTTGGTATGAGTTACATAATCACATTCAGATTCGACATAGGTTTTTGTTACATTACATGGAAAATCTTTGTTCTGTTTCAGGATGATGTTGAAGCTCAAATGAGGAGACTGCGTTTGGAGCTAAAACAAACCATGGATATGTATAGCTCAGCTTGCAGAGAAGCTTTAACCGCAAGGCAAGAGGTATTATATTAGTCCTAGGCATTTTACCGATCTGAAGAGGCGAACATGCTCGAAATAACCAAAACTGGAACCGGACATGAACTCTCAAATATTTGAACTGTTCTTATATTTTTATATCTGGAATATCTGGATTGAACTAGAACCGAATCGAGAACCGGACGGGTATCCAAATATATAAGTATAAGTTATATACATATATATATATAACTATATATATATATATATATAACCATATATATATATAAATTTAATTTAAAAATCTACTACAAGTATCTGAAAGTATTTGAAAAAACTGAATTATTAAAAAATATGTAGACTATCCAAAATTAGCCAAAAAAGTCTCTCAAATATCTGAAATAATCTAAATTATCAGACATTTTATCTGAATTATCCAAAATGATCGAAACGAACCTGGACCTTTAGGTATCCAATTTTTTCCCCTTTTTTTTGGACTTTAAAATAAATATTATAGCCGATCCAAACCCGACACTATCCGAATCATTCAAACCGAAAATTTGATGGGTTCTCTATGGATCCTCCAACCCTCTACCCAGACTACCCTATATTCAAAATACCCAACCTGAACCAAACCGATACACGAAATGCTCAAACCTAATACACATCATAACCGGTTTCTCAAGTGATTGATTCATTAAAACCAAACTGAAGTGTGCCTAAACTTATGTTTCAGGCGACAGAGCTACAAAAGCTGAGGTCAGAAGAAGAAAGAAGAATGGAAGAACTAAAGATGACAGAGGAAACAGCAATGTCAATGGTGGAAAAGGAGAAAGCAAAGGTTAAAACTGCTATGGAAGCTGCTGAAGCTGCAAACAGGCTTGCGGAAGCAGAAGCAGAGAGAAGACTAAACGCAGAGATGAAGGTGTTGAAAGAAAGTGACTCTTTCTCTAGATATAGCATAGTTCGATACAGGAAGTACAGTGTTCAAGAAATCGAAGAAGGAACTGATAATTTTGCGGAATCAAGAAAAGTAGGAGAAGGAGGGTATGGGCCTGTGTATAGAGGTCACCTTGATCACACAAGTGTTGCTGTTAAGGTGTTACGTCCTGACGCTGCTCAAGGAAGATCACAGTTTCACAAAGAGGTAAGAACTGCAAATTACTAACCCTAAATTTTAAAAATTTGTGTGTTTACTTGTGTCACAAGGAATTGGGTTTGTGAATTACAGGTTGAAGTACTAAGTTGCATAAGGCATCCAAACATGGTGCTTCTCTTAGGAGCATGTCCAGAGTATGGCATCCTCGTCTACGAGTACATGGCTAGAGGAAGCTTAGATGACCGTTTATTCAGACGTGGGAACACGCCTCCTATTTCGTGGCAACTACGTTTCAGAATCGCTGCTGAGATAGCCACAGGTCTCCTCTTCTTACACCAAACCAAACCAGAACCTATTGTCCACAGAGACTTGAAACCAGGAAACGTCCTCCTCGACCAAAACTACGTCAGCAAAATAAGCGACGTGGGGCTTGCAAGGCTAGTCCCCGCGGTAGCAGAGAACGTGACACACTACCGAGTCACATCAGCTGCAGGAACGTTCTGTTACATCGACCCTGAGTATCAACAAACAGGAATGTTAGGTGTGAAGTCTGATGTTTATTCACTGGGGATCATGCTTTTGCAGCTTTTGACTGCTAAACAGCCAATGGGTTTGGCTTACTATGTGGAACAAGCTATTGAAGAAGGGAAGTTTAAAGATATGCTTGATCCTGAAGTACCAGACTGGCCAGTAGAGGAAGCTTTGTCTCTTGCTAAGTTATCGCTACAATGCGCTGAGCTGAGAAGGAAAGATAGGCCTGATCTTGGTAAAGAAGTGATGCCTGAGCTTAATAGACTTAGAGAGATGGGTGAAGAGAGTCTTGAGAGTGTGTTTTTTGCTGGACATGGACCGGTGTCACATGCTAGCCAAGTCTCTTATACATCGGTAAGATTTTGTGTTTAATTTGTAGACATTGTATCAGATTAGAATATGTATCTTAGTTTGATGTATTGTTGTGTTGGAGTTGCAGGAAGGTAGGAGTGCTCCTTCTGTATCAAACCCATAGCTTTGAGAACAGAGAAGGAATCTGGTAAGATTATGACACTCATGTGACATCTCAAGTTTATGTCTGAATCTTCTTGAGATAAACACTCATTGTTGAGAATTTGATTTGCAGGAGAAGAAGGCGGAGGACTGTGTATATATACATTCAGGAAGAAAAAAAAAACTGATTGTTTTGATTTTGTTCCTTGTTAGTTTTTCCAGTGCTGTATTAGCGTAATTGAGTGTCAGTGACTTCAATTTTTTAAACAGTTCCTAACTAATTTTCATCTAAGATTCTTGTAAAGAACAAAGCTAATATAAAAGTAATATATGGCAAAGAACCAAAAAGTTTTTCTTAACAGACAACTTTACATCCAAAATTTTGGAACTAGAGTTACCAAATACTGTAAAGCATAGGCTAATTCATTATAGGTGAGCCAAAAAAACCTCCCAAGTGCAACTTTTCGTGCTTGTACTCGGGAGAACCTATGATGATGCCAGAGAATGTATAAGTAGTCACCCAAAAACAGCAGTTAGCAACTGTAAAGTCATTTGTTATCTTGGTTTACTGTTGTTCTTGGTGGATTCTGCAAATAAGAGTGAATTTAAGGGTTTCAGCATTCAGGCATAGGAGCATTTGAGGCAAAACATCACTCAAGATTAGGTATGTAATGAAAGCTTTACCTTTGATAGCTTTAGACGGTCTTGTGTGACTGCTTGCAGTTGAAGTTGGGGACAATGGTCGTTTTGGAGGTTTAGGCTTATGTGAAGGAATCAGAGACGAGTTTAGAATGGCAGCAACAGCTTCACGCTGTTTTTTCCGCTTGGATACTAAATCTTCACCACCTGCTTGATTAGAAGAAGCATTGCCTTTACTTATTAGTCGGTCTCTCTGTTCAGTTTCATCTGTGGATTTCTCCCTCTTGTTACTATCAAGTTTTGATGAAGCCTTCTTAGATTTTTTCCACGTATTTGGATCTTCCTTCTTCTTCTTCGAACTAGTTACATCTGTACTCTCTAGATTACTGCTTTTCTCTATACCTTTCATTTTTTCTTTCTTCTCGTGACTCCGTTCAGGATTCACTTCTGATGTTACTTTCTCACTACCTGCAGCTAGTTTTTCCCTTTGAGACGCAGCTTCTTCTTTGGCTTTTCGTCTGCTCTGTTTGCTCTCTGATCCTTTTGATGAATTAGGCACAACATCTCGATCAGGTTTCCTCATTTTTCTATCAGATGATGTCTCTGCTCTATGTTCTTTGCGGCGAGAGTGCTGCTGCTGTTTCTCCGGCCCAGGATGCTTTTGTTCCGTCGTTTTCTCGCCAAACATGTTGTTGTACGGTCTCTTAACTGGTATGATGGCTTCTCTTTCTTTTGCATCTTTCACAAGAGCACCCCAGTTATGGTCTCTTTGCAAGGTTCGTGTGTTACCAAAAACCCAAAGGGAGAGTCTGGCTCTTGTGAGAGCAACATTCATACGTCTAACATCTGCGACAAAACCAATCCGACTTTGATTGTTCCCATCCGAAGCAGAATGAGTAGCTCTTACAGTGGATAACACCAATATGTCAACCTCTCTCCCTTGAAAGCCATCCACAGTATTTAGTTCCATATCTGCTGCCACTTGAGATCCAAATGCACTTGAGAAACGAGAACGCAAAACCGCAAGCTGGCGTTTGTAGGGAGTAATGATGCCAATCCTTCCAGCGACAAACTCAGAGGGGTATCTGTAAGCAACGAGACAGCCAGTGAAGAAAATAATATTAAATATCTTTCTAAAACGTGTGTGAACAGAGAGCTTAAGATGATTATAGACCTCTTTTTGAAAAATCTAAGCAGTTGAACAGCAGCTTCAGCTTCTTGTTCATTGCACACGGAGCTAGAATCCCCACTTCGATGCTCTTGGCCGTCAACAACATCATAGAAAACATATGGTCCAAGATAAGGGCTCTCGTGAAACGGAGCTGATTTGCTTGACATGTCGACACCATTCAGCAGCTTATTGTCGTAGAAATGCATAGACGGGAATCTACAAATATCTGGATGCATCCTATACTGTTTTTAGCATTGAAAGTGTAAGCCCAAGTTCCAGAAACTGAAGAAAAAAATAACTTTAAACAGACTTTACCTCATGTACACACACAGCTAAGATAAAATAATGTGAAAGCTAGACTTCAAAAACTGAAACTAAGAGCACAGAAAATCAAATGATGCTTACTTGTTGGGTAAGCATAAGGATAGGATAACCAGCCCTTTGTAATCGTTCAAACATGCTGCATTCATACAAGTATTTACTAGCAATGTTGGAGAGAACAGTTGCTGGAAGCTGCTTTGGATCTCCCACCTTTAATCATCGCAAAAGGTATTAGATAAAAACTGCAAATTTTCTAGAACGGTTTGTAATACAAGTGAACGATTCTCACCATTATGCATTTAGTTCCTCTTGACTTTAAGAGCTGTAGAGGAATCAAGGTAGCTGGCTCCAGAGCCTGTAAAACAAAAGAAGAAATTAGTAATGAGTTGTGGCACGAACAACTATGCAAAACAATCAAGCATATAATTTCTTCACCTGAGCTGCTTCGTCAATCACTACAGCATCAAACAAATTATCTTCAGATGGGCTGCCAAATTTATGGGCTGATGAAGATTCAGCACACACATTGTACAAGTCTCCTCCACAACCACTTAAAGTTGTAACAACTATTTGAGCGTCTTTAAGAATGGACTTCCTCAACTTATGTTTCAATGCTCTAATTTCATTGTTAGCCTTTCTCTCTTGAGCCTGAACAGAACCAAGATCTTTGTAAATTTTCCTCTTTTGTTCATATAGCCTCCGCAATCTTATTCCTAGCTCTGCATCAGACATTGGCTTGCTATCATCATCTATATCGAGGTTTTTACTCCCTAGCTTTTCTTTGGCGTCTAAACTTTCCTGGTTTAAGTTTGCACGCTTAGCTTCGAAACGGGTAATCTGATCAACGACCTTCTCTAAATTACAGCGCAGTAAGGCAGAAGAATCTTCAGCCTTATTACTCTTAGCTTTGTTTATCCGCATTTTCTCCTCCGCTAAACGCTGATCGACCAGGGTATCGAGAAAAAAGGGCAATGAATTTGGATGAACAGTTTTTGCATTACCAACCCTCACAAGATACGGTTTAAACATCTTCCCATCCAAGCCGTAAATGCCTAAACTAGATATTCGCGAAACTAATTCATCAACCGCAGCATTTGACTGAGCGCAGATCAATACCCTTCCCTTACCAATCTTTTCAGCTATATTTTTCTTTGTTTCCCCATCATCATCTAGCTGTTTAGCCAGAGCTGCATCTTGCCATACCCTTGCAATAGCCACATTCGGATTCATTCTCTGCCTAGAAGTTGTAGATGAACTATGATCTTGCTCAGTATTTCCAGATTTACGTGAAACGGAAGCAAGCAAACCACTAATAATGGCAACAATAGTACGAGTCTTGCCAGTTCCTATCAAGCAAAGCACAATATCGTTACATTCATCAAAAATCAAGACTAGCATCGTATCACGATAGGTAGTTTATACTGACAAAGAAAGAACGACTAACCTGGAGGACCCTGAATAAGTGAAATGTCAAACTCTTTTGTCAAATTGGATGAGCCAATGGAAACGCTAATGGCCTGAAGTTGACTCTCATTGAAAGATGATTTGAGTATTTGTTGTAAAGAATGTGGTAGTGAACGCAGATCTGATCTTTTAACTTCAGAGTCATAGTTCGAGTCACCCAAAGGGCTCAAGATCACAGGAAAAACGGGGATATTCTTAATGCATGACAGCGCTTGAAACTCTCGGATTTGTGATGTAATGTTTAAAATCCGACATGCATGCCATTGGCTACGTTCCAATAGATTCCTTCTAGCTTGATTTAATCGTGAAGACGCATTCTGAAGATACAAGCGAACATTCAAAATACTCGACCGTTTTTTCTCATCCCATTCCCGCCCTTCCACCTAAGAAACAAACAAGGCCAGTAAAGATCAGAATTATATGTTAGAAATTAAGAAGTAAGAGTATAAAGTTCAAGTATTAGAAATACCACATACCTTTCCCATCATATTAACACCAACATTACTGTTTTCTGGATGCTCTTTTGTGAACAAAATCAAATCATTCTCAGAGAAACTTTTCGAGTTGGGTCCATCACTTTCGTCTTTCATAAAACGAACAAAATGGAAATCATCAACCCTCTCAATCGATAAAACAGACAGATCACCATAATAAATCTCTTCCAATGACGATATCTCCTGGAAGGAACTTTGCAACTGTGCTTTAAACTCTTCTAGAACCAAGGGCTGGAAAATCTGTACATATTGCTCAGGTGAGTTAAAACGCACTGGAACTTCCCTGAACTTTACGACATTCAGATTCTCATCTTTATTTGTTGACGCCAGTCCCACTATTGCATAGTAGTCCATTTGCAAAATCTTTCTAAACCAATCTTCAAGCTTTGGTGGCCTGAATCTTTTAAATCCAGCTTCCTGCCTCTGCCAACGCTCAGATTTCTTATTTACAGGCGCGCAAAGTTGAATAACTTGTCGTTTGGGAACAATAGGTCCTGGTTTTGCTAGGGGCAACGGCTGTGGTTTCAGAGATTTAAGTGCCAAATCCAGTGGATCAACCTCCGTCTCAGTAACTACTTTTCTCAAATCCATGCCTTTGGTGTTGGAAATCGCAGATTTCTGGGCCTCTTTCGAAGTTCCACGAGAGATGAATTCATCAGCAGCGTTCTTTAAGTTGGCTCTCTTTAAAATTGAAAGAGGACCTCCCACAGTCTGTCCGTTTTCTGCTTCCTTACTCATACTACCAACCTTGCTCGGTTCAGCATTTGTGGTGGGAAGGTCCCTAACCATATTGCTGGATCTTACTGAAACATCCTTCTCTGATACAACTGCCGCCGAACTCTTTGAAGTATCAATACTAGAAGTACCCTTCTTCAGAGAGGAGACCTGTGAGATGCTTTTGAAAGGTGGAAGAGTTTTACTGATATCAAGTTGATGAGACTTATGCAAACTAGGTAAATTCTTCAACGATTCTTTCTCAGTCACATCCTCTGTTAGATGAGACTTATGCAAACTAGGTAAATTCTTCAACGAATCTTTCTCAGTCACATCCTCTGTTAGATCCACCACATTATCTGGTGCTTTGCCAACAGCATCAACAGGTTTAAGAAACTCGTTTGCCTTGGGAACAAGGCGGGAGATTTGGTCTGCTAATTGCTCGATGTCAAGATCATCTGAATTAAAAAGAGGAAGAGCATGATGAATCCTATTACCAGAGAAATATAATTTAAAATTCCCAACTAGTAACTATGGGCAAGCACGAAAACCACTTACCAGCAGACAACACACGTCTGATAGCCTGGACTGCTGAGTAACAAGTGTCACTCTTTGATCCTTGTAAGATATCTAGTAAAGCCGCTAATGCTCGTCTCCAATACGTAACAACAACTTTAAGTTGTGACCTTCCCCAATCAATGAGATCAGGAAGCCATTTAAGATCAGATGCATCTTTCAAAGCTCCTCCAATAGCACAGGACTCTTCACGGCTTAGTCTAAGTTTACCCAGAACGACAGGAGTTATCTCAAGCAAACGTACACATGTCATCTGTCAAATAAGATAAATTGAAACCTAAGCAAAAAGCCATACTCGACTAATTTGAATCACAACCCAAGAGGACAGTAGAATAAAGCATACGCAAGAGATGTAAAACAAAGGTTCACTATCTAACACCTGGCAAAGACTTTGATGGATGAAAGACTTTCCCTCAGCTAAGCACTTCCTTACTGCGCCCCAGGTAACTTCTGCCAGCGAGTAGATAAACTTCAGCAGCTCTGGGGTAGCACTGGAGGAATTTCTACTCTCAATTACAGGAGGAGCACTGAATTCCGGTTGCCTCAAAAATCCCCCTGCAGAACTCTTCACATTCTCAGTAATAATGACCACATCTTCTTCCTTCAGCAGCTTGAATAATAAAAAGAAAAAATGATGCAGGATCTGAAATCTTTGTAGAACAGAGCTCAAATGGACCTGCCAAAAATCAGCAAAAATGATATAAGCAATAGTGAAAAGGGTGGACGTTTTGTAGCCTAAGCAAAACTAACATTAAGAACAACATCACGTACAGAGCAGAAAAATGCAAACTATTACAGAACTTGCATTCATGAGACAAAATTTAAAGGACTCATTGTATATGTACCTGCTGTAAAACATGTCTAGCTCCAGAAAAAACATATACAAGGTGTGAACTTTGAGAGCAGAGAAACTTCAGCCCACAAGACAGACCTCTGGTATTTGAAACGTGTTCCAGCATAGACTTTCCAAACTGCCGTATATTCTGTCAACAGAAAAAAAAACACTGGCAACATTGCTCAACCTTCCACGCATTTGATCCAGAGAGTTTTAAAAATAAAGCAATCATCTCGTGAGATGGTACCCAGCAATCATTTCAGGTTCGTTACGTACATCATCTGGGTCTGAAAGAGAAAGGATGAAGGTTTCGCTCATCCCTGGTACCCAGGTCCATTGTTTTCGATATTCTTCACCCATTTGGACAAGAAAACAAGTGGTCAATCTACAAAATCAAAACCCAAAAGCCTCACTATTACAAATCGTAACAGAGACTTAGTGGCTTTCTTACCACGATGGTGAAATGAAAAAGTACCTCTTCAGTGTTCGTATTAACGTAGGACACATCTTTGATACTGTCACAGAGTTTTTCGACTCCTTTCCTGGCCCCCCGTCATCAGAACCTGTTGCTACCTTCCATCCAAGCGTGCCTTTGATTTCAACAGCGGAAGATGAAAGCCAGGTTTCCAAATCAACCGTCATGTCATCATTCTTTTCAGATTCCACCAAACAAAAACGTGACCGAGACCAAAATACTGCTTGGGATAGCGATACTGGAAGGTTTAGAAGATTTGTATTTGTAAGAGTAGTAATCCAGAGCATCGGAATGCACATCCACTCTTTGCACTCCCCAAGAGTAACTTTGCTCTGCTGGGTAAAGTCACTCCACGGACGATCACTTACATCTTCGACGGTATGGGGAAGTGGAAGATTAATGTCATCGTCGTCATATTTCACCTCATTGCCCATATAGTTGCCAGAATTATTACGTAGCAGCGAAGCTAGTAGGGCCGTAGCATCAGATACCAGGATAGTTTGGACAAGATCAATAGCAGGTTGGCGCAATGAAATATGTAGTGCAGAATCGTTAAACGATGACACAAGAGACGGTCCCCTGTCAAATTAGTTATCTATGAGAAAACGGAGTTTTTCATCCAACTTACAAAAATAAAATAGGTCGTAAACGAACGAGAAATTGTGAGGATCAAAAAACAATCACAACTACAATATATATATCCTTCAAGCTCATTTGCGAAATACTTTAAAGATATTCAAAAACCAAGGATGGAATTTAAAGCCGATTCTCTCAAGTACCAGACACAACAAACAGCTTCAAAAGAAAAGACAGGACCAGCTACACTAACCACATGTGTGCACACTCAAAGGGAGGGCAAGGAGGGTTCATCTTATAACCTCTGAGTACAATAAGAAGAGCAATCTGAAAAAAAACAAAAAAAAAAGGTTTGGTGAAGATAGATAAAGCAATCAAAGAGTTTCACTCCAAAAAAAAAAATGCAACAAATATGTATTAGTAAGAAAGACTAGAACTACCTTGTGGCCAATTCGTCTCGCTAAAACACTGAAGTTACTGCTAACTGGGACCTGATGAAGGAGAAAGTAGAGAAAGTGTCTACGTTGCTTTTCATGCTCACCATCTCGCAAAGCCTCAAGGGACTGTACATAAGATATGCATAATATGAAAAGATAATTAAAATTAAAACGAAAAGCACAAACACTTGAAATCATGTCAATCTCTTTAGAGAAATCATATATTTAAGAGAAACTAATTCAAGCTTGCCTGTAATAATGGCTGGAAAAGATCAAAAATGGCTTTGTGGATCTTCTCGGCTCTTGTATGGAAACACTGACCCAACAATGTGTTACGCATCACACTTGGGGACAAGGTAGCCCTAAGCCAAAGCTTACAACCTTTGAGAGTGTGAGAATGTATCATCTAAACATAATATAGAGTTTCATGATAAACTGAGTACTTTGCAAAATAACAATAGTTACCATACCAAGTGTCTTAAATAGCTCTTTCAGGCAATTAACAGCCAGCGAAAATTCCGGTGAATCGCCGCTTATATGATTCAACACTGTGTCAACAAAAATGGGATAAGGCTCTAATATCCCCTCTTCAAAAGCAGGGCCTTCTAAGAACTCAAGCCTTTAGGAAACAGAAAACATTCAGGAATCAGAAATCAAAAAATTATTTAAAAACAATATAAGACAAAACTACAGAATGATAGTCATTAAGTCTTACAAAGATGTCATCCCAAGCCATATGGATGAGCGGTCTAGATTAATCCTCGGCCTTGGTTCCTGAGATGCAGAGGGCAGTCCCTCCATCTCCAGAATTCCAATGAATTTCTTGAGCAGTGGCTGAAGGCGTTCCAACTGGGTTGCTGACCTGCCATACATTATAGCAATAAGGTTTCCTAAACAGTAAATACCGCCATGAGAATGTATTTATAGTTATGAACTAACTTAGTTTATGTATTAAAACAGGAGAAAATACCTCAACTTCCCCATGGCCCTGGCCAACCGATAACCAATTACACGCACCCTTCTATTGAGAAAAAGAAGTGCATATACACCCTAAAAAGGATGACATGAGAAAATATACCAAGTCAGAGAGATTTAGTTAAGTAGAAAACACAAGAAGCTCTCCACGGGATATGTCTATACCGGAAATTCTTGATTCTCAGCAAACGCTAGCTCATGAATGTTGTCGATTGACTCAATGAATTTCTCAAACTCAGTGCATAAGGACATGTCGTCAAAGAAGAAGGGAAACATCAGAACCTGAAAACCCCCCGGATTCAAAGCAATGACATGAGTATGATAACACATAATCCATCAATGAAAATAAAAATCCAACTACAAAATCTCAGACAGTACCTCGTACATTACACTAACAACTTCAGCATGATGATGATCAGGATCATAAGCTCCTTTTTCTATCATCAAATTAATCTCTTGCAAGTGCATAGTCACTCTCTGCTCATCAAGTTTACGCAGCACAACAAGTAACGGACCAACAGAACCGCACTCATACTCCTTCTCATACATCTCTTGAGTCTGATGGTGCTGAGAAATACACTGAGCACAAATCCGCATTTCCCGAGATACTCTCTTCCACAAAGCCTTAAGAGGCGAGTCCTCTCTATCATCTCTAAAGAAATTATAAAACGTCTCGAGAAGAGGTCCCATTACTTCGCTACACCCACACCAAATATGAGTGTCTTTCGGCAAAGAGATCAACATAGTGAATGCATCTGTAAACCTGTAGAAAACATCGGATTAACACTCAATTTAGCAAATAAGTAGGAGAAGGAGATAGAGAAGGAAGAAACCATTGTTCTTTGCGCTGGTTAAGACGGCGTACTGTAGAGGGATCAGACTCGTCGTTCTCCTCTTCGTCTTCCTCGATTCTCCTCCACCGAGTCAAGAGCTCTCCACTTGAAGAAGAGACCTTACTCGTCATTTTTCTCCTCGACGCGAAAAGTTTCCGGCGACGGGAATTGAAGTTTCCGATGCGGAAGCGATATCGAATTTTAACCAATTTGAAACCCTTAATTATTTTTGTTCGCTTTTAAAAAGTGAGTACGAAGACGGTGGCACGACATCGTTTTAGCGATAATGGGCCGTTAATTAATGGGCCTTTTTAGGCGGGAAACGCACTAACAACTGACAAGTGACAACAACACGACATTGAATTTAACCAATTTGAAACCCTTAATTATTTTTGTTCGCCTTTAAAAAAGCGAGTACGAAGCCGGTGGAACGACATCGTTTGAGCGATAATGGGCCGTTAATTAATGGGCTTTTTAGGCGGGAAACGCACTAACAACTGACAAGTGACGACAACACGACATCGAATTTAACCAAAAACCCTTTGTTGCCTTTAAAATGGGAGAAGGTTTATAGGACATCGTTTATTGTTAATTACCCGTTAATGAATGGGCTTATTAAGCAGGCCCTTGTTATTTTATTGCCTTTAAAAAGCGAGCGTAGGAGAACGATGATACGGCATCATTTTAATAGGCGCCCAAAAAAGTGTCGGGAAAAATATTTTTTTTTGTCGGAAAAATAATTATCTTTTCAAAAACAGAAAAATAAGTAATCTCCTCTTTCTCGGTCTTCTGCAAGCTTCTCTTTCGATTTCAGGTGATTGATTCGATTAGGGTTTTGAGTTTTGAATCATGCTTCTGCTTCGATTTTTGGGATTATTGTTATATGTATAAGAATTACGTAGAGTATGCTTCGTAGCTATGGATTTACCTGCTTATTGTTAGGGTACACAGTGTAGATCTAGTACGGTTCCTCGGCGAAACATGTGCGTTATGTAATGTCTCTTACGTGTTTGGTTCCTTGGGGTGTCTGATTGATTCACCGGGGAATCAAATAAGGGTTAGCTGATTGATTTGAGTATGTTGGAGGAGAAACCTCGTTGATAATCTTGATTATGTTTACTACTGATTAATCTGTACTTATCACTGCATTAATAATGTAAGTTTCAGAACATTGTGTGATGTCTTAGTTCTAAGTTAATGTTATTGTGTTTGTTACTAGCATGTCGGCGTATGACAATGTTATTGGTGGGAAGCTGAAGCTGAAAGGGAAGGCTTTAGATGTGAAAGCAGGTGGAGTCAAGAAGAAGAAGAAGAAGAATAAACAGAAGAAACACGAAGAACAAGCTCTTAAGATTACTGAACATGAACTCATAGAAGGTAACACATGACGGCTTCTTCTTTCTTTTATAACCATTTGAGTTTTTGTCAATATGCTGTTGGTTTATAGGAGAAAACGCAGAAGCATTGGGTAAATTGATTGAAGGAGAAGGAGAAGAAGAAGAAGATGAAGAGGGTAGGGGTGAAAAGGAGGTAGGAAAAGTGCAACCTGATGATGATGATGATGATCTGTTAACGCCTGCAGAAAGAAGGTACATAGAGCAGAAGCAGAGACTGGATGTGCAGAAACTAGCCAAGGAAGCGAACAAGTCTCACCGTAACAGGATTGAAGATTTCAATCAGTATCTGGCTAACATGAGTGAGCACTACGATATCCCTAAAGTTGGACCTGGTTAAATCTATCTCTTCCTTGGCTCTCTCTCTGCTTATTATCAATTTGGTATTGTTAAACAACTACTTTTGTTGGATCTCTCTCTTTTATACACATCGCAGAGTCTGTTTTCTTTTTTTCTTTTGAATGAATGTGAAATTATATTCAATCAAAAGACTGTTACATCTAGTGCATTTTTATTGTAGACGTTTTTATATGTGAAATCTCAAAAAGAACAAAAAAGAACTTAATGAAAGAATGTCCTAACTAGTTGTTCTAGAACCGAACCGAACCAAGCCATTAGGCTCTGTTTGTAAGCTTTGTTTCCATGTAACTAGATTGTTGATAATTTGTTCCTCATCGATTTGTCACGCTGCATTTCTATTCTGATCGGCGACATGGCTCAGCCCCCAAGTCCAATGGCAACGACAGTTCCTTTTGCGCCAAATACTATGAACATTTGCTTGAAAATCATATCGAATGATGAAGAGTTTGTCTTGATTGTAAGTGGGTCTTTGATGAGCATTCTAGTGACATTCCAGTCCGTACTATAGTTATCTTTGAGCAGAAGTCTCGATAGCGAACTCCACACCTGAGCAGAGTACTGACAAGTGATTCCAAGTTTCCATAGCGGATGGGCATAGAACACATTTTGGTGCTGATATTAGGGTTCCAACTAGCTATTCGGTTTCATACAGTGAAACGATCTTGAACAGCCAACCACATTATAAAAGCATATCTAGGTGTTGTATGTGTACATCACAAGCTTTTTCCCATGATCATTTATGTTTATGATCCTTGCGATCAAGAGCGGCTTAGGTAGCACGGGGAAGAATGCGACTTTCCCCAGGGCCTAAGGGTGAGTTTTATTTTATAATCTATTTAATTTTTTAGTTAAAGAGAAATATAAATTTTGTTTTATATATTTTAAAAACTAAGTTTATTTTGGAAATTTTCATACAAAATAATAAAATAGCTTAACAAGCTATATTAAATATTAATTTGAACTCATTTAAAAATAAAAATTTGCCAAAGGCCATATTACTTCTGTTACCCAAATGTCCTTATTTTTTTTTGAGTCAGCCTTATTGCGATATATTATATGTTTTTATTGAGTTACAAGAGAATTGTATAATGTATGTGTACAATAGGCGATGTAATTCTTTTATGTATTATAGAAATGATACACCTTTTTCATAATTTTTATAGATATTAAAGACAGAAAAAAAACAAAGTAAAGCATAACGCTAGTGTGTCTTCCAAGGGAGAACCGACCCTGGTGGATCCAAATACCTTCTTGTAAACAAAATTCTATCAACTTTGACTCAATGAACGTAACTGACCACATCGTTGATAATTTGCATGACATGCATGAAGACCGTAATAAAACATATTATTAGGACCATGAGTAATAGTGCAATCACATCATGTTTCTTTTGGCCGTCTATAGTCGCTGAAAGCAACAATAAATGGAGGTGCATTGAAACTTAACTGATTAAATATAAAGTTCCCCTTGTTTTCATTACAATTTACCAGCAAAATATTACCAGGACTTAGTTGATTATAAAACACTACAACATTTTTCTTGCAAGAAGCTTCATTTAACCCAAAACACATAGCACTAATAAACACAAAAACATTCAAAGGATTCATGTTGTGTATCTATGATATTTTTGTAATGATAAAGATGTCAAATTTTTTTTTTCTTTTTAACATTTTTGTAAAAAATTAGTAACACATATCTTTGGATATAGCTAAATCTTGAATACAAAATGAACTAGTTAAATATGGGAGTTTAGTTTCTATAAGTATAGTTAATTATTACAATCAATCTATATCTGTACAGTTTGTATTACTAAGAATGATAATATCATTGTAGCTATCTAAACAAAAGATTTATTGACAGAAAATAAGTATATATTTGATTGTAGTGGTCAACCATAGTAAAGTTAACATTCCGAAGTTTTATGGTAAAGTTCATTTTTCAGCCTGACTTTAATAGTCAATACAACTTTGTCAAACAAGTGTTTGATTATAGTGGCTAGAGCATGTGCAATGGGGACTCTTAGAAGAGTTTCTTAACTAAAAAAGGTGGTGGGTCCCGCCACCTTCCCTAAGAACCGGTTCTTAAAATTCTTAATTAAGAACCGACTCTTACACTGTTTTGTGGGCCACACTGACACGTGACGGCCCATGATTGGTTCATATTAAATTTTTTTTTTAATTATGAAAAGCAAAAAGAAAAAAAGTTAAGAACCCCATTTGGAGGTTATTGTATTGAACATGCTCTAACGTACTTTTAGAAACTAAACTCAAAAACATAGTCAAACTAAATCTTTGACTTTAGTTTTATTGGTCCCATCCTATCAGTTTTGATAAATCATGAATGTGGTCCATCACATCATTGATAATTGCCTTTATATGCTTCAAGCCATGATTAGAACAGTTTCTAATACGCAATTCATTGACCAAATTAGGCTATCCGCTGTGGAATCTTTTGATAGTTTTTCTCAATAAAATAATGTAATAAAAGAAAAAAAAAACGAGAGAGAAGATATATGGTATCTCTGAGAAAAAAACTCATCTATTGTAACATGTCCACTAAGTAGTGATTTAATTTAACTAAAATAAAATGAAAAAAAAATCAAATTCTTTGTTCAAAAATTTTAAGAGACTAGTATAATGTCTCACCACTAAAGATGTCCTTAGTGATAGCTTCTCTATTATGGATACCTCATATATAATAATAATAATATAATTAGGTTTTATAATTAATTGTCAAAAGAAAAGAAGAAAAAAATCAATAGGAATGAGACATGTTGGACTTGAGTCTCTTGACAATTCAAAAAAAGTTTCTTCTCTTCTTTTAAAATCCATGAGGTTGAAATACATACACATCCTCCTTTAGCTCTCTATGCAAGAATGCAATTTTCACGTCTAAGCCATGAATCTCCCTACATTTGCAGCTGAACTCTCATTAGCAAGTGATTCCACGTTTCCATAGTGGACGAGCATAGAAAACATTTTGTACCGATATTAGGGTTCCAACTAGCTGTTCGGTTCCATGTAGACTGTAGTGAGACGATCTTGAACAGCCAACCACATTATAAAAGCATATTAAGGTGTTGCATGTGCATATCACACGTTTTTCCCCATGAACATCTACGTTTATGATCAAGGGCGGCTTAGGTAGCACGTAAAGAGTGCGACCACCCCATGGCCTAATGGTCAATTTTTATTTTGTAGTTTATTAAAAAACCTAATTAAAGAGAGATACAAATTTTGCTTTATATATTTTAAAAATTAATTTATTTTGGAAATTTCTATACAAAATAATAAAATAACTCAACTCTCTATATTAAATATTAATTTTTAACTCATTTAAAAATAAGAATTTGCCAAAGGCCATATTATTTCTGTTACCTAAGTGCCCTAATTTTCTTTTTGAGCTAGCCTTATTGCGATATATTATATGTTTCTGTTGAGTTATGAGAGAATTGTATAATGTATGTGTACAATAGGCGATGTAATCCTTTTATTTATTATAGAAATGAGATACCGTATTTTATAATCTTTATAAATATTACAAGACAGAAGAAACAAAGTAAAGCATAAGGCTAGTGTGTCTTCCAAGGGAGAACCCACCCTGGTGGATCCAAATAACTTCTTGTAAACCAAAATTCCATCAACTTTGGCAGTCCATAGACGTAACTGATCACATCGTTGAAAATTTGCATGATATGCTTGAAGACCAAAATAATACTTATTATTAGGTCCATGACTAAGAGTGCATTCCCATCGTGTTTCTTTTGGCCATCTATAGTCGCTGAAAGCAACGATAAATGGAGGTCCATTGAAACTTACCTTATTAGATATAAAGTTCCCCTTGTTATCATTACAATCGATCAACAAAATACTACCAGGAGTTAGTTGATTATAAAATACTACAGCGTTTTTCTTGCAAGAAGCTTCATTTAACCCAAAACACATAGCACTAATAAACGCAAAAACAATCAAATAATTCATGTTGTGTATCTAAGATATTTTTGTAATGATAAATATGTCAAACGTGTTTGAGTA
The DNA here is from genome assembly GCA_905132765.1 of Moricandia arvensis. NCBI lineage: Eukaryota > Viridiplantae > Streptophyta > Magnoliopsida > Brassicales > Brassicaceae > Moricandia > Moricandia arvensis. The sequence goes on along the minus strand of CAJHQP010003980.1, from coordinate 32,651 downwards.
TTTATAGCCTTTGTATGGAAAACATTTTTCTTTTTAACATTTAAAAAAAAATTAGTAACGCATATATCTATGGTTTTATCTAATTCTTGAATACAAAATGAACTCGTCAAACATGGGAGTTTAGTTTCTATAAGTATAGTTGATTATTACAATCAATCCAGATAAGTAAAGTTTTTCTTACTAAGAATGATATTTTCATTATAAATAAAGAATAACGCTTGCAAAGTAGCTACCTAAACTAAAGATTTCTTGACAGAAAATAAGTATATATTTGATTATAGTGGTCAACCATAGTAAAGTTAATATTCCGAAGTTTTAAGGTAAAGTTTATTTTTCGGTCACATTGTAACAGTCAATACAGCTTGGGCAAACAAATGTTTGATTATAGTGGCCTAACATATTTTTAGAAACTAAATTCAAAAACAAAGTCAAACTAATTTTTTGACTTTATATTTATTGGCCTCATCCTATATGTTTGTTAAATCATGAATGTGGTGCATCACATCATTCAAATTGGCTTATATGCATCAAGCCATGATTAGAACCGTTTCTAGTACGCAGTTCATTAAACCAAATTAGGCAGTAGTCTTTTGATAGATTCTTCTCAATAAAATAATATAATAAACGAAAAATGAAGGAGAGAGAAGAGATATGGTACCCCCGATAAGAAACTCATCTATTGTAACATGTCCACTAAGTAGTGGTTAAATTTAATTAAAACAAAATAAAAAAATCAAATTCATTGTTTCTATTTTTTTTAAGAGACGAATGCAGTCTCACACCACTAAAGATGTCCTTAGTGATAGCTTATCAATTATGGATAGCTCACATATATAATAACAATATTATAATTAAGTTTTTAATAAAATGTAAAAAAAAAAAGAAAAAATCCAATAGGAAGGAGACATGTTGGATTTGAGTCTCTTGGTAATCAGAAAAAGTTTCTCCCCTTCTTTTAAAATGCTGATGTGCTCAGGTTTTACCACTAAAAACCAACCGCAAGTGCACGGTAATGCGCGGTAGTACTTAGGGATCGAATCCACAAGGACCAAGGTTACACTATGGAACTTTGAGAGTAAAGTTAAGCTAGAACAGATATGAGGGGTTTTGGTTTGTTTGTTCGTTTGTCACAATTGCTAATGATTTAAATTTGATTTATAATTTAAAAGGCGTTAGGCTTTGGGTGATTCTCGGGAAATACATTTATCATGAAACAAGCATTAATCAAGGAATATGATTTAGAACCGTTCTTGAACTCAAACAACTTCAAATAGTTTAGCCTACTCTCGCAGTACTAAACCCTATGTTATAGAATTTCAAATATCAACTCTCGCCATATTCATAATCCTAAACATGCATTCTTAACAGGTTCGATATGTTCACAAAGTCTATAACAACAACTCTCGTTGGTTACAGAACTTTGCTCATCTAGATTCTTTTCGGGATTTTAACTATCACTTTTGGTGTGTTAATTTCCTATTAGTCATGAACTAGGTGTACCTTCTAATTCAAGCATTAAGATTAATTTAGATGAAGAACCAAATGATTATTTTCCCTTGATTAACACATCAGTTTCAGTGATTCATGGATTCCCTTGAATCACCTTAGCCTAACTAGTAGATTACTCACACATGATAACTTGAACACAAGACATAATAGATTTCATAAAAGCAATAGAGTAAAGGGATTTAGAAAGCTTCTCTAGGAAGAGAAAGAGTTTCTCTTCAAGTAATCGATGAACTTCAAACTTCAAACTTCAAATATATCTTCAAACTTCAACAACAGGAACAAGAACTTAAACTAAGAACAAGAACTAAAACTAAGATAGATAGATTGTGTTGTGATGGGATGAGAGTGAGATGAGATTGGATTTGATGATGTGAGATTGAGTGATTTGGAATGGGATGCAACCCCTCTATTTATACACAGGTGAAGGCCTCCAAAGGCTCCAGAAATAATGAAAGGGTGAGTTGGTGCAGCTGTCAAGTGGAGTTCTTGGTGAAGTGGGATTGGGTTGGTGAAGTTGGTGGCCGCAGGACGTCAATCGATCGATTCATTTTTGGAGTAAAAATGAATCGATCGATGCCAGTGAAGTTTGGTGGATTGGAGTTAGGCTCAATCGATCGATTGCATTGTGCAATCGATCGATTACTTTAGCTCAGCTTCTTCCGCAGTTCTGCATCGATCGATGGGTTTTTATAGTAAACCTCCATCGATCGATTGGACTTTGTGGCTCGTCTTTCGGCTTGATCCGTTGTTCGTTTCTTGCTCTAACTCCTTCGGGTTGGTACGGAATTCTTCGGAAATCCAGTATGTAGTTGCCAATTGTTCCTAACGCGCTTTATTACCTAATTACCTGAAACACAAACGAAAACAAGCGAATAACCGAGAAAAACATAATGAAACAGACAACTAAACACGTAAAAACCTAGATACATCAATCCCCCAGACTTGAACATTTGCTTGCCCTCAAGCAAATATCCGACAAGAAAAACAGCTAATACCTGTAAACAACCATTTTCACCATATGTTGGTTTTAAACCACATCAGTTAGTACCAACATTTAGAAAGGATTCCACTTACTTTTACCCCATCCTTATTTCTCAACTATCTTCAAACCACAGCTTTGCAAGAAGTGTCCAAAGTTTCCACTGCCGACCTTTTTAAAATTTAAGGTGCGGTCTCATCTTGGGGATATCGATCAAAAGACTCATGGATTCTTACTCTTTCAGGCTTTTGACAATGCGATTGGTCTTTTCCGGTTCATTTCCCCTCTTTCTTCTCGCTCCACTCAGTCAATGTCTCCCTTTATTTCGAGGGTATTTGGTATATTTTTTTTTTAATTGACCGAGATTTTGGACAGGCTTCCATGATGCAAGTCTTAATGGTTGTAGCCACCAAGCCCTGATCACTTCTTTTTGACCTTTATCCTTCAAATCATACTGAGTTATGATTTATCATCATGTTTCCCAAGTTGATTTTTGTCTTGGTTTACTTCTTAAAAGTTGTAGATGATTTACTTATCTTCTTTTTTTTTTCTTTTTATTGAAGGGGAAAGAGAGGGGAACCGGATTGGTATAGACTTCGTTGTTTCCTTAGTCCTGAAGAGAGATTCCGGTCATGTGTATATCAAGCCCCAAGATGAGAAAATTTTGAGTAGATTGAATGGTCGGTCAGTTTGGATCCTTTGGTTACTCTTGCAAGCATGGATGTTGGTTGATCAAAGTTTTGTGGATTCTTTCCATGTTTCACAATCTGCAGTTTGTAGCTCAAAGAATGGTACTCAGATATTAGTTATTAGGTTGTTTAGGAGGCAAAGCAAAATATGAATCAAAATAAATCACACAAAACTAAAAATAAACCAAAAGAAATCCTGAAAAAGAAATAAGTAGCAAACTCAAAATGAGAGTACGATAAGTACTTCCCCCCAGACTTAGTTTACACCATCCCTGGTGTAACCACTGAAAAATCAAATCATAAAAATGTCAAATAAAAATAGTAAATAGCGCGTAAAAGAACACTTGACCATACTGGGCGGTGGTAGCCCTAGTCCTCATCTGCGGCTCCAGATGTACCGGTGTCCTCAGTCCTCTTGGATCTCTTCCTTTGCCTGCGTGCTCCACTCGAACCGGAACCAGAGGTGGATGGAGACTGCTCACGCTGGACGACATCATCTTTGTTGCAGCGACATGGTCTGATACGGGAAATGGCGGCCCAAATCCTGTGCAGCATGTCATTGTTCTTCTTTATGCTTTGAGTCGTCCACTGTTGATGTTGGCGGGTAGTGGCGTTCGGTGGCAGCTCGTCCAAACTGTACTGGCTCGAGTCAGATGGTAGCAACTGATGGGGCTGGGAATCATCGTCTTCTGCAGTGTCCTCTGCAGCCTCATCTTGCGTTTCAACCTCTACAGCTTTACCCTTGCCCTGGTACTTTGGTTTGAAGAAGGCAGGTTTCTCTGTTAGTACGGCGGCAGGTGGTAGGAACTCCACTGCTTCTCGCGAAACCAGAGCAGTGAGAGCTGGCTGAGGGAGAATGCAGTAAAGGGTCCTCCTTGCTCTGTCCTGGAAGACATAAACATAAGGACCACTGATGCCAATCTTGGAGTATGGTCCGGCGATGAACTCCTTGCTGATCAGAGACTGAAGATCGATGTAGTTCCAATCAATGCGTCCTGCTCTGTCTGTGACCAGCTGATGCCTCTCGAGGTCAATGCCTACATGCCTCAAGATGGTGGTGACTACTGCACCAAAACCGCATGTCCTGTTCCGAGATTTTGAAATTTTCCCTTTGAACCCTGCAAGGTTTGCGGCCAGCACCGCGCCCATGTTGAATGAAGTGGCAGGTGGTAGTGAGGAATTCGCAAACTCCGGCAATAGATGCCTCACTCCCTGGAAGAGCAGAAATAACTCCCACTGCGTGACGGAGGCAGAAGTCGTTGTCCCATACAGCAGTGAGCCGATGAGACGCGAGGCGTAGCGTAGAACCGGACTCCTGATGAGTGCCTCCTTCGAATGAGGAGACCCATAGTCTCCACTGCCAATCACGTCCCAGAACCGCATCAAATCTTCCGTCCAGTAAAGACCGGTTGTTGTCTCTCCTGCACTCATCCCAAACATCTCGCATAAGTCTTTGAAGGACACTTCGAAGTACTGCTTCTCCACCACAAATGCTATCAAACCATCTCGTCCGTCGCTGGGGTAAGTGACATAGACGGAGGCTATGAACTGCCTCACCAACTCTGGATAGGTAGGCTCGGCGAGGCCACATAATCGTCCCAATCCCATGTTGACGAACAACCCTTCCATGTCTGCACTGATTCCCAGTTTGATCAGTGTTTGAGGGCATGCTAGCTGAGTAGCCGGAACGGCTACACTCTTCATTTTGTTGTAGTGGGTGGTATCAGACTTATCCCACCTTTTTTTTTTTTTTTCCCCATGCCTTTCTGGGCTCTCCTCTCGTGCTGGCTTCTTTGCGGATGCTTTTGTTCTCGTCATTATCTGCAAAACGGAAAATTTTAAACAAGTGAGTATTTCAATATATGTGTCTCTAGGTAGTACAATACTATCACAAGTTCAACAATTTCTTAGTTACTTAGCATCAATGAACAAAATCAACCATTTCACAAATTTCATGATTTTTCATCAATCCAACAATGATTTGCTAATCAACATGGTTATAATCTGTCTAGGAACTCATTTCAACATGTATATGAAAGCTAAATCATTTGGTTCCAAAATCCCTATTTTGAAATTTTACTCAAACCCTAAATCATCTCAAATCTTGTTCTAAACTCGTTAATCAAGAGCAATAGTGTTCTAATCCATGCTTAAACATCTATATAATGTATATTCAATCAAAGAATCAACATATAAACAAAGATTTCCGGAAACCCGGATTTTGCTCAAGAACACGTTTTTAGATCTGTAAATTCGAGGAGCATACCTTGTTCTGGATGAAAACGAGTTGTAGAATCAGATAGATATTCAAAAATCAAGTGGATTAGGACTTTGAATCGTGAAAAACCGTTGATTTTTGAGAGAGATATGGGTGTTTGAAGTGAAGTTTTTCGGAGAAGATGAGTTGATTTTGTGATTTTGATCGATTTGGGGTTGTTTTCGCCTTTTAATCCGCGTTTCCCGAGTCTCCATCGATCGATTCAGTTTTTTAAAAAAACGGATCGATCGATGCGAGTTTAAATGGGTTCATTCGGGGTGTTAATCGATCGATTGGGATATACCATCGATCGATTACTTTAGATTCAATCGTCTCGCAAATATTGGATCGATCGATCCATGGTTTGCTTGAAAACCAAATCGATCGATTCAAACCCCTTTTTTTTTTTTTTTTTTTTTTTTTTTTTTTTTTTTTTTTAGGTTATATATTTTTTTAAAATTTTTAAAACAGAAATAAAACTTACTCACACTTACCAGTGGGTTGCCTCCCACCAAGCGCTTGTTTACAGTCGTTAGCTTGACTTTCGATTGACTCTTTTAACCTTGGGTCGGTTCTCCCAGGGAGACATCGTCTTCTCTTCCAGGGGGTTCAGTGTAGGCGAGGTGTGGTTTGAGGCGTTGACCGTTCTCCACAAACTTGCTTCCATCGTGACTCCATAACACAACTTCACCATAGGGTATTACTCCCTTCTCGAGTGATGTATTTGCACGAGTGATTGTTCCACAATAAACAGCATCCATTGAAGACTGGATCGGGTAGGAGACATCCTTGTTGACATTGAGGAGTGTGACCTTCTTATTTGAGAAGTCAATACATGCTCCAACTGTTGCGAGAAATGGAGTTCCAAGGACCAAAGGAACTCTCTTCGTAGTTGCCATCTTTACAACTGTGAGGTCTATAGGGATCGTGCATCCTCCAATTTTCAAAGGAAAATCCTTGATGAGGCCTGTGGGGGTTGTGGAAGACGAATCCCCAAACATGAGAGAGGATGTGTTTGGCTCCATGCTTTCAATACCGAGTTTCTTCACCATTTCCATTGAGATGACATTGACATTGGCTCCACTATCCACAAGAGCATCATTCATGGTTATTTTACCAAGGGAACAAGATAGTGTGAACTTCCCTGGTGACTCTAGCTTAGGGAGAGACTTTGGTGGGACTTGTCGATCGATCAGTGCTGTAGAGATGTTTAGAAGCTCCGCTACTTCTTCCTTGTGATCCAGAATGTCCTTGATGAGCATCATTTGGACATAAGCTTCTTGCATTGTATTAAGCTCTGGAAGTTCAACTCCGATATCACTCAAGTCTTTTCTGAACTTGGAGATGACCTTCTTTTGAGCCTTAGTGATAACCTTCTTCGGATATGGGAGTTTGACATAAGGTGATATCATAGCTTTGACTCCAACTGGCTGCACAACCTTTTTCTCAACCTTCTCCACGGTTTGAGCATCAGCCTTGGCTACAATGTGTACCTCATCCTGCACAAGTACAGATCCATAGAGGAGTCTTTCAATCTCGTCCACCTCTCTCACATGATCTGGCACTTCGTCTTCAGCAGAGATGACAACGTTGCAGTGGTCTTTTCTTGGGTTATGTTCTCCTCTTCCAGGAAGAACTCCATTCGGTCTCTGGACAGCTTCTGCGGTTTGAGCAACTTGAGTCTCCAGCTTCTTGACATGTGCGGAAAGAGATTCCCATCTGTTGTTCATGTCATTGAATATGGTGTCAACCTTCTTGTTGATCTCTGTTGCTGATTTCTGTTGGTTGAGAATCAACTGTTGCATCATTGCCTCAAGCTTAGATTCTTGAGCAGCTGGAGCGGAGCTTCCACCGGTTTGAACTTGGGCTTGATTCTGCGGTTGGAAATAGTTGAAAGGTTGCTTCTGTTGGTACCCTCCTTGGTTGAAGTTTGCGTTCTGGTTACCGTTTTGCCCCAAGCCTTGCCCAAATGGTTGGTTCTGCCCGTAGTTTGGGTGTCGATAGGCTTGTTGTCCTTGTGGGATCCTCGGTGCTTGGTTCTGTCCATAAGCTGGTTGTTGGAACCCTTGGTTTGGTCCTCTGTTTTGTGGATAGTTCTGTCCACCAATGTAGTTCACAGCTTGTTGTTCAAGATTTTGGCCATCCACAAAGTTGACTGCAGCTTGTTGATCTTGTGGCTCTTGATTTGGAAAGTAGAAAGCTCCTTCTCCATAACCTTCAATGGCATTGACCGCCCTTTGATCCCTTTGCATAAGCATGTCGATCTTTGCGCTCATCTCTTCTAGTTTCTTGCTCTCTGAATTTCCGCCTTTCCTTGATCTATCATATTCCTCATTCAGGTTGCTGGAGCTTGTGGCAAGATTTTCTATCAAAGTGTAAGCTTCCTCTTGGTTCCTCGTCATGAAATCTCCATTGCTGGCTGCGTTGAGAGAGTTCTTGACATTCCAGCTTGCTCCATCGTAGAAGATGTTGAGGATGTGCTCGTCTGAGTACCCATGATGCGGGCACTCTCTTTGGTACTCTTTAAATCTTGCCCATGCTTCGCTCACCGGTTCAGAGTCATTTTGTCTGAAGCTGGTGATCTTGCTTCTCAGGCTGGCCGTCTTTTGTTTGGTGTAGAATTTGTCCAGGAAGATGGCTCTGCATTGCTCCCATGTTGTGATAGATCCTGGAGGTAGAGATTTCAGCCATCTCATTGCTTTGTCTCCAAGAGAGAATGAAAACAGCTTGCACCGTAGATAATCAGCGGGAACTCCATTTGATCTTGTTGTGCTGCTGATCTCCTCAATGGTCTCTATATGATCCATAGGGCTTTCGGACGGGAGACCATAGAACATGCTCTGTCTGACCAGAGCTATAGTTTGAGGTTTGATCTCGTAGTCTTGCCTGTTGATCGGAGGAGGTTGTATTGCTGATCGGTTATGGTAATAGGTGTGCGGAGTGTCGACAGATCCAATGGGGCGAGGTTGGTCTCGTCTCTGTCCTGGATTAGGAAGAGGTTGGGGTTGTCTGAACACTCCGGCAGCAGCAGCAGCAGCAGCGTTTTGCTCATCATTCATAGGAAGATTTTGGATGTTTTGGGGTTCACCATGCTGGTTATGTACTCCAGCCATGTTTCTTCTCCTTCTGTTGTTCTCTCTTTCTATTCTTGCAAGTTCTTCGTTGGAAACAACCGCTAATTCTTCAGAACTTCGGCTCCTCGTGTTCATATACCTGCAACACTCACAAGAAAATCAAGAAAAAGTTTATTAGTAATATCGAAAATATTTTTTTTTATTTTTGTAATAGGGTTCTAGACTAGACTCCAGTCCTAGTTCCAAAGGTAACGCTATTGGTCCCCGGCAACGGCGCCAAAAACTTGATGTGCTCAGGTTTTACCACTAAAAACCAACCGCAAGTGCACGGTAATGCGCGGTAGTACTTAGGGATCGAATCCACAAGGACCAAGGTTACACTATGGAACTTTGAGAGTAAAGTTAAGCTAGAACAGATATGAGGGGTTTTGGTTTGTTTGTTCGTTTGTCACAATTGCTAATGATTTAAATTTGATTTATAATTTAAAAGGCGTTAGGCTTTGGGTGATTCTCGGGAAATACATTTATCATGAAACAAGCATTAATCAAGGAATATGATTTAGAACCGTTCTTGAACTCAAACAACTTCAAATAGTTTAGCCTACTCTCGCAGTACTAAACCCTATGTTATAGAATTTCAAATATCAACTCTCGCCATATTCATAATCCTAAACATGCATTCTTAACAGGTTCGATATGTTCACAAAGTCTATAACAACAACTCTCGTTGGTTACAGAACTTTGCTCATCTAGATTCTTTTCGGGATTTTAACTATCACTTTTGGTGTGTTAATTTCCTATTAGTCATGAACTAGGTGTACCTTCTAATTCAAGCATTAAGATTAATTTAGATGAAGAACCAAATGATTATTTTCCCTTGATTAACACATCAGTTTCAGTGATTCATGGATTCCCTTGAATCACCTTAGCCTAACTAGTAGATTACTCACACATGATAACTTGAACACAAGACATAATAGATTTCATAAAAGCAATAGAGTAAAGGGATTTAGAAAGCTTCTCTAGGAAGAGAAAGAGTTTCTCTTCAAGTAATCGATGAACTTCAAACTTCAAACTTCAAATATATCTTCAAACTTCAACAACAGGAACAAGAACTTAAACTAAGAACAAGAACTAAAACTAAGATAGATAGATTGTGTTGTGATGGGATGAGAGTGAGATGAGATTGGATTTGATGATGTGAGATTGAGTGATTTGGAATGGGATGCAACCCCTCTATTTATACACAGGTGAAGGCCTCCAAAGGCTCCAGAAATAATGAAAGGGTGAGTTGGTGCAGCTGTCAAGTGGAGTTCTTGGTGAAGTGGGATTGGGTTGGTGAAGTTGGTGGCCGCAGGACGTCAATCGATCGATTCATTTTTGGAGTAAAAATGAATCGATCGATGCCAGTGAAGTTTGGTGGATTGGAGTTAGGCTCAATCGATCGATTGCATTGTGCAATCGATCGATTACTTTAGCTCAGCTTCTTCCGCAGTTCTGCATCGATCGATGGGTTTTTATAGTAAACCTCCATCGATCGATTGGACTTTGTGGCTCGTCTTTCGGCTTGATCCGTTGTTCGTTTCTTGCTCTAACTCCTTCGGGTTGGTACGGAATTCTTTGGAAATCCAGTATGTAGTTGCCAATTGTTCCTAACGCGCTTTATTACCTAATTACCTGAAACACAAACGAAAACAAGCGAATAACCGAGAAAAACATAATGAAACAGACAACTAAACACGTAAAAACCTAGATACATCAAATGCATGAGGCTGAGATACATACACATCCTCCTTTAGTTCTCCATGCAAGAATCCTCCTTTTCACGTTTAAGTCATGAATCTCCTTCTATTTGCAGCTGACCTCTCATTAGCGAACTCCATACCGGAGCAGAGTACTGACAAGAGAAAAACAAGTGATCCCAAGTTTCCATAGTGGATGGGCATAGAACACATTTTGTACTGATATTAGAGTTCCAACTAGCTATTTGGTTCCATGTAGTGAGACGATCTTGAACAGCCAACCACATTATAAAAGCATATTGAGGTGTTGCATGTGTGTATCACACGTCTTTTCCCCATGAACATCTATGTTTATGATCCTTGCGATCAAGGATGGCTTAGGTAGCATGTGGATGAGTGCTACCACCCCGAGACCCTAAGGGTCAATTTTATTTTGTAATTTATTTAAAAAAATAAATAAAGAGAGATACAATTTTTTTTATATATTTTAAAAACTAAATTTATTTTGGAAATTTCCATACAAAATAATAAAATAACTCAAATATCTATATTAAATATTAATTTTAACTCATTTAAAAATAAGAATTTACCAAAGGCCATATTATTTCTGTTACCTAAATGCCCTAATTTTCTTTTTTGAGCTAGCCCTATTGCGATATATTATATGTTTCTATTAAGTTATGAGAGAATTGTATAATGTATGTGTCCAATAGGCGATGTAATCCTTTTATGTATTATAGAAATGAGATACCTTATTTCATAATCTTTATTGATATTACAAGACAGAAGAAACAAAGTAAAACATAAGGCTAGTGTGTCTTCCAAGGGAGAACCCACCCTGGTGGATCCAAATAACTTCTTGTAAACCAAATTCCATCAACTTTGGCAGTCCATAAACGTAACTGATCACAACGTTGAAAATTTGCATGATATGCTTGAAGACCAAAATAATACTTATTATTAGGTCCATGACTAAGAGTGCATTCCCATCGTGTTTCTTTTGGCCATCTATAGTCGCTGAAAGCAACGATAAATGGAGGTCCATTGAAACTTACCTTATTAGATATAAAGTTCCCCTTGTTATCATTACAATCGATCAACAAAATACTACCAGGAGTTAGTTGATTATAAAATACTACAGCGTTTTTCTTGCAAGAAGCTTCATTTAGCCCAAAACACATAGCACTAATAAACACAAAAACAATCAAATGATTCATGTTGTGTATCTAATATATTTTTGTAATGATAGAGATGTCAAACATGTTTGAGTATTTATAGCCTTTGTATGGAAACCGTTTTTCTTTTTAACATTTTGTAATAAATTAGTAATGCACAGATCTAAGGTTTTAGCTAAATCTTGAATACAAAATAAACTCGTCAAACATGGGAGTTTAGTTTCTATAAGTATAGTTGATTATTACAATCAATCCAGATAAGTAAAGTTTTTCTTACTAAGAATAATATTTTCATTATAAATAAAGAATACCCGACCATATTCAGTCACAAACCTGCTCCTGCTACATCTTGGTTTCATTCTAAAATCATGTATGGTTCTAAAATTATGTTGTATGTCTTTCATCTTCAAAAATTTATAAAATGATATTAAAAAAATAAAATAAAATAACACTTGCAAAGTAGCTACCTAAACAAAAGATTTCCTGACAGAAAATAAGTATATATTTGATTGTAGTGGGCAACCATAGTAAAGTTAACATTCCGAAGTTTTAAGGTAAATTTTATTTTTCGGTCTCACTGTAACATTCAATACAGCTTGGCCAAACAAATGTTTGATTACAGTGGCCTAACATATTTTTAGAAATTAAACTCAAAAACAGAGTCAAACTAATTTTTTGACTTTATATTTATTGGTCTCATCTTATATCCTCCTATATATTAATTGAGAAGTCACTTTATTGATTTTGCTTACGTGTCAATCACTGGTTAAGTTTTGAGAAAATTGTTATAATTTGATTGGTCGATAATTATTAATTTTAATTATTTAATTAGATCAAAAATAAAAGGTAAGTTTATAAACCATTAATATCACTTGCCAAATAATCTAAATGATATTACAAACAATAATTTATGGTAACTAATTGTCAAAATTATAGAAAGAGTAATAATGTTAGATTAACTTTTTCTTATAATTATAAACTATCTAAAATAATGAATAGTATTTTTTAATAAGAGTTAATATAAATAATTTCATACTGTTTAAAAAATAGTTTTCGAATTAGAATTATCTTCATATATAAAGTATTATAATAATTATTAATGTCTTATAATGTTCATAATTTATTTATGTATTATGACTTCCAAAATATTTATATTTATCAATTTTATTTTTTAAATAAAATTCTTATTTATTATGACTTCCAAAATCATTCTCACAATTTTAAAATTGTGTATTTAAATACACATATAAGAAAAAACAAAATTATATATTAAAAGAAAATTTACTTAAATAATTTTTGCTTATGTGTCGATTATTGGTGAAGTTTTAGAAAATTATTATAATTTGCTTAGTCCATGATTTTTGGTTTAATTTTTTTTAATTACATCTAAAATAAAAATAAAAAATAAAATCAACTAATATGAGTTGCCAAATAACCTAAATGATATTAAAAATAATGATGTATGGTAACTAATTGTTAGAATTATAGAAATAATAATAGTTTCTTAAAAAGAAAAAGTAGTAATGTTTAATTAATTCTTTTTATAGTTATAAAGTACATAATATAATGAACAAAATTATTTATATATAAATCACTGTAATAATTATATATTCTACATAAATAATTATATTCTTATACTAGTATATGTTAAATATTAATGTCTTATAAAATCCATATAATATTTATAAATAATTTATATAGTTTAAAAAACAGTTTTATTATAGCTTCCAAAATGATTTTATCAGAATTTTAAAATACTTATATTTAATCACATATATATTTTTCAGTGTACATATATATTAATCACATTTATATAAATATGTAATTATCACCTTAATTTTAATTCTTTTTAATTAAAAACAAAATAGTTGATATAGCAAATTTCTTTTTTGCTCCAAATTTTCTATTTTTTCTTATAAATGATTTATATACTCTTATATTATTATGTAGTTTATGCTAAACATAACCACTTATATTCTTATATTAGTATATTTTAAATATAAATTTCCTATAAAGTTCATATATTCTTTATATAAGTCTTAAAGAATGGACGAATTATATCCAACGGAACATGTGAGAGCTTTGCAACTATAAAATGTTTTAAATTTAAGTCAAATACACTATAGTATAGTAAATAAGGTAATGTGGTCATTGGAAAGGAATTCTAAGATAAGTATTTGATTGAATGTGTGGTTTGCGTTAATATTTAGAGAAATGTATAAATATTTGACAAAAAGATATGTAAGAAAATTAGGAAGGCATTAGCAATGCATGCTAAAATGTCATGAAAAGAAATAAATAAGAAGAAGTTAAATATAATGCATAATATATGTTGGAGAAGTTAATGTGATAATTGCATATATAAATTTTCATCAGTTATTTTCATCAAATTTATAAAAACTTCACAACTAAGAATTAATTTTCTTCAAAATTAAATAAAGTGATTAATAAGATAATGTGACGATTATAAAGTATTTTAAAATAGATTTTTAGGTTTACTGATAATATGAGTTCGTTAATCATATGATCAAAATCAAGTAAAATAAATTTTCTTAAAGACTTAAACTAATATTATTGATTTATCACTAAAATCTATGCTTCTAAAAACAATATTGAGATTTTAGATTTTTAAAGTATTTGAGTTAAAAAATATCTTTTTAATGTTTCTAATTATTGTTCAAAAGTTATAGGATTATACATATATACAAAATTTATACCCGTAAATTTACGGGCAACCACCTAGTGTTTTGTTAAATCATGAATGTGGTCCATCACATAATTCAAATTGGCTTATACGCATCAAGCCATGATTAGAACCGTTTCTAGTACGCAGTTCATTAGACCAAATTATTTATTCTCAATAAAATAATATAATAAAAGGAAAAATGAAGGAGAGAAAAGAGATATGGTACCCCCGAGAAGAAACTCATCTATTGTAACATGTCCACTCAATAGGGTTTTAATTTAATTAAAACAAAATAAAAAAAATCAAATTCATCATTTCTATTTTTTTAAGAGACAAATGCAGTCTCACACCACTAAAGATGTCCTTAGTGATAGCTTCTCTACTATTGATAGCTCACATATATAATAAAAATAATATAGTTAAGTTTTACAATTAAATGTAAAAAAAAAATCCAGTAGGAAGGACACATGTTGGATTTGAGTCTCTTGACAATCAGAAAAAAGTTTCTCCCCTTCTTTAAAATTGCATGAGGCTGAGATACATACACATCCTCCTTTAGTCCTCCATGCAAGAATCCTCTTTTTCACGTCTAAGTCATGAATCTCCCTCCATTTGCAGCTGACCTCTCATTAGCAAACTCCATACCTGAGCAGAGGACTGACAAGAGAAAAATAAGTGATTCCACGTTTCCATAGTGGATGGGCATAGAACACATTTTGTACTGATATTAGGGTTCCAACAAGCTATTTGGTTCCATGTAGTGAGACGATCTTGAACAGCCAACCACATTATAAAAGCATATTGAGGTGTTTCATGTGTGTATCACACGTCTTTTCCCCCATGAACATCTATGTTTATGATCCTTGCGATCAAGGATGGCTTAGGTAGCATGTGGACAAGTGCTACCACCCCCAGGCCCTAAGGGTCAATTTTATTTTGTAATTTTTTTTTAAATAAAGAGAGATACAAATTTTTTTAATATATTTAAAAAACTAAATTTATTTTGGAAATTTCCATACAAAATAAAAAATAACTCAACTATCTATATTAAATATTAATTTTAACTCATTTAAAAATAAGAATTTACCAAAGGCCATATTATTTCTGTTACCTAAATGCCTTAATTTTCTTTTTGAGCTAGCCCTATTGCGATATATTATATGTTTCTATTAAGTTATGAGAGAATTGTATAATGTATGTGTATAATAGGCGATGTAATCCTTTTATGTATTATAGAAATGAGATACCTTATTTCATAATCTTTATAGATATTACAAGACAGAAGAAAGAAAGTAAAGCATAAGACTAGTGTGTCTTCCAAGGGAGAACCCACCCTGGTGGATCCAAATAACTTCTTGTAAACCAAATTCCATCAACTTTGGCAGTCCATAAACGTAACTGATCACATCGTTGAAAATTTGCATGATATGCTTGAAGACCAAAATAATACTTATTATTAGGTCCATGACTAAGAGTGCATTCCCATCGTGTTTCTTTTGGCCATCTATAGTCGCTGAAAGCAACGATAAATGGAGGTCCATTGAAACTTACCTTATTAGATATAAAGTTCCCCTTGTTATCATTACAATCGATCAACAAAATACTACCAGGAGTTAGTTGATTATAAAATACTACAGCGTTTTTCTTGCAAGAAGCTTCATTTAACCCAAAACACATAGCACTAATAAACGCAAAAACAATCAAATGATTCATGTTGTGTATCTAAGATATTTTTGTAATGATAAAGATGTCAAACGTGTTTGAGTATTTATAGCCTTTGTATGGAAACCGTTTGTCTTTTTAACATTTTTTTAAAAAATTAGTAACGCATATATCTATGGTTTTATCTAATTCTTGAATACAAAATGAACTCGTCAAACCTGGGAGTTTAGTTTCTATAAGTATAGTTGATTATTACAATCAATCCAGATAAGTAAAGTTTTTCTTACTAAGAATGATATTTTCATTAATTATAAATAAAGAATAACACTTGCAAAGTAGCTACCTAAACAAAAGATTTCCTGACAGAAAATAAGTATATATTTGATTGTAACAGTCAATACAGCTTGGCCAAACAAATGTTTGATTATAGTGGCCTAACATATTTTTAGAAACTAAACTAATTTTTGACTTTAATTATATTTTTTGGTCTTATCCTATATGTTTTGTTAAATCATGAACATGGTCCATCATATCATTCAAATTGGCTTATATGCATTAAGCCATGATTATAACCGTTTCTGGTATGAACTTCATTAGACCAAATTAAGCTACCTGCAGTGGTAGTCTTTTGATAGATTTTTTCTCAATAAAATAATATAATGAACGGAAAAATGAAGAAGAGAGAAGAGATATCGTATCCCCGAGAAGAAACTCATCTATCGTAACATGTCCACTAAGTAGTGGTTTAATTTGATTAAAACAGAATACAAAAATCAAATTCATTGTTTCTAGTTTTTTAAGAGACAAATGTAGTCTTGCACCACTAAAGATGTCCTTAGTGATAGCTTCTCTATTATGGATAGCTCACATATATAATAACAATAATATAATTAAGTTTTATAATTAAATGTAAAAAAAGAAGAAAAGATCCAATAGGAAGGAGACATCTTGGATTTGAGTCTCTTGACAATCAGAAAAAGTTTCTCCCCTTCTTTTAAAATCCATGAGGCTGAGATACATACACATCCTCCTTTAGCTCTCTATGCAAGAATGCAAGTTTCACGTCTAAGCCATGAATCTCCCTACATTTGCAGCCGACCTCTCATTAGCAAGTGATTCCACGTTTCCATAGTGGACGGTCATAGAACACATTTTGTACCAATATTAGGGTTCCAACTAGCTGTTCAGTTCCATGTAGTGAGACGATCTTGAACAGCCAACAACATTATAAAAGCATATTAAGGTGTTACATGTGATAATCACACGTTTTCCCCATGAACATCTACGTTTATGATCCTTGCGACCAAGGGCGGCTTCGGTAGCACGTGGAAGAGTGCGACCACCCCATGGCCTAATGGTCAATTTTTATTTTGTAGTTTATTAAAAAAATTAACTAAAGAGAGATATAAATTTTTTTTATATGTATTTTAAAAAGTTTCCATACAAAATAAGAATTTGCCAAAGGCCATATTATTTCTGTTACCCAAATGCCCTAATTTTTTTGAGCCAGCCCTATTGCGATATATTATATATTTCTATTGAGTTATGAGAGAATTGTATAATCTATGTGTACAATAGGCCATGTAATCCTTTTATGTATTATAGAAATGAGATACCTTATTACGTAATCTTTATAGATATTAGAAGACAGAAAATACAAAGTAAAGCATAAGTATGGAAAACATTTTTCTTTTTAACATTTTGTAAAAATTTAGTAACGCATAAATCTAAGGTTTTAGCAGAATAAAGTGTCTATACCCTATAGATTGATAGATGCTTACATCTTTGGGTGTAAATAAATAAATCGAGACTTGTGAAGTATTCTTCAGTGCATACAGAGAGACACCTATAGATACACGTAGCTGGTTTGGAATTTCTTCGATCATATTTAATTGTATAACAACATAGTTGTTACGACCACTGCTTAAAATTAATCCAGTAAGCCAAAACAGCGATCAAAGATCTGGTGGATGATTTTACCTAAGGTGTGAGTTGCGAAGAGGAATAAAAGAGACATTTTGAGCGGAACTTGTACATCACGCGGTTTTTGACTCCCAACGCCGTTGTAGCCGCCGCCAAATCACCATATACCTAGTATTGAATGCTGATCGCCGTCAACCACATGGCCACTGCTGCCCTTGATCTTCTTAAAATCCGCTTGAGATCCTCCGTCATCAAACTCATCCCAAGATGATCATACCTATGGTGGGACTGCTTCTATTAACCACCGCTGGAGTGTTAATTCGTTGTCCTGCCTAAAAAAAAGTTTCTAATATTACTGGGATTTGTGAGGATGATGTTTAATGTATGTAGGCTAACCTTTATATAGCTGAAGATGCATCAATTTGAAGAGAGAGAGAGAGAGAGAAAATGCATTGAATAAGAAATTGTGGTTGTAGTGCATGAAAGAGTTAAGAAAAGCTTTACGGGATGAACCCTATATGTCGACGGCCTTGAGGAAAATGAATGTAAGAGGCTTACATATTGTTTTTTAGCAGCCCAAGAAAATTAGATCGAAGTCCAACAATAAAACTATAAACCCCATTTAAGCATAAAGTGACACATGTCACTCTCTCCTTGAACACGTGGCACATCCAGAAGAGAGAAAAAAATCCTCCTATATGATATGTTGATCGAGCTCTTGAATCCGAACTCGTTGATCGAGCTCTTGAAGTTTTAGAAGGGATACGTGTTCAGAACTTCTTTAGCTTCGACATTGTGTTGAGCCACTTGTTTAGTAGAAAAGATGTTGTTAGGGTGAAGATAGTTTTAAAGATGATGATTAGAGAAGGTTTTTTATACTAATAGCGAGAGGTTTGGACAAGTTCTTGGAGTGTTTTGTAGAACGGGATGTGTTGTTGAAGGGTTTCAAGTGGTTGTTGAACGGGATGTGATGTTGTTGGGTTGAAACTTAATTGACTAGATATAAAGTTCCCTTTTTTATCAGTACAATTGATCAACAAAATACTACCAAAAGTTAGTTGATTATAAAACACTACCGCTTTTTTCTAGCAAGAAGCTTCATTTAACTCAAAACACATAGCACTAATAAACACAAAACAATCAAATGATTCATGTTGTATATAAGATATTTTTGTAATGACAAAAATGTCAAACGTGTTTGAGTATTTATAGCTTTTGTATGGAAAACATTTTTCTTTTTAACATTTTGTAAAAATTTAGTAGCATATATATATATATATATATATATATATATATATATATATATTATATGGATTTATCTAAATCTCGAATACAAAATGAACTAGTCAAACCTGGGAGTTTAGTTTCTATAAGTATAGTTGATTATTACAATCAATCCGGAAAAGTATAGTTTTTATTATTAAGAATGATAATATCATTTAAAAATAAAGAATAACGCTTGCAAAGTAGCTACCTAGACAAAAGATTTCTTGACAGAAATATAGTATATATTTGATTGTAGTGGTCAACCATTGTAAAATTAACATTCCGAAGTTTTATGGTAAAGTTTATTTTCGGTCTGACTGTAATAGTCAACACAGTCAAACTATATATTTGACTTAAGTTTTATTAGTCCCATCCTATCAATTTTGATAAAACATGAACGTGGTCGATTACATGCATCGTTTATCATCGCCTTCTATGCTTCAAGCCATGATTAGAACTGTTTCTGATATGAAGTTCCTTCGAGCACTTTAAACGATCCACAGCGATAGTCTTTTGATAGGTATCTCCTCATAAAAAAAGAAAGAAAGAGGGGAAAAATATGGTTCTTCCAAGAAGAAACTCATATATTGTCACATATCCATTAAGTAGTGGTTTAATTTAATTAAAACAAAATGATATCAAATTCATTGTTTATATTTTTAAGAGACTAGTGTAGAATCTCACCACTAACGATGTCCTTAGTGATACCTTTTCTTTTTTTTTTTTTTGATAAAATGTGAATTAATACCAAAATTGGAACGGAGTGTACATCAGCTCGGCGAAGCTAAAGAGTTACAAAAGGCCCAAAAAAAGTGGAAAAAGCCTGATGAAACTAGATGAAAGCATATGAAGAAGACTAGAAATTACTCATAAGTAAACCAGGTGGAGAGCATATTCTTGAACCCTTTCCTGTCCTTGCGGGCAAGAGCAATGTCTCGGACACAACGATCGATTTGTTTGAAGACAGCAGAATGAGTCAGATGGCTCCCCTCATGAAGTCTTGAATTCCTCTCTCTCCAGATCAGATAGATAGCAGCATGGGAGGCGACAAGTTTGATGGTGTGCAGGCGTCTAGGTGTGCTTATCTGCAGCCAATTCATTAGTTCTGACCAGTTCCTCAGATTGGTATCAGACTGACCTAGGCGGGCAAGAAGCATTGTCCATATATTTTTGCTATAGTCACAGCCAAGGAACAAGTGATCACGGGTTTCAGCAAGAAGATTGCAGAAGATGCAGGTTTCTGGAACTTGAAGGCCCCATGATACAAGCCGTTGCCTGACAGGTAATCTATCCAGATGAGCAACCCAAAGAGTGAAAGCATGTTTAGGTATACAACCTTTAAACCAGACTGATTTATTCCAAGTGAGCTTAGGACCCTTTGGTCGAAGAAATTCCCAGGTCAAACCGGAGGAAAACTGAGTTAAGGTTGAACCTGGAACTTCCCAAGAATATAAATCTCCCCCCTGAGACTCACTTGGTAAGGACCTGCTGATGAGACAGTCACGCACTGCAGCAACTCTCCCGTGTCTTACACGCTGTGATGGTAACCGCCAGTCTGAGCCAGAGCATGCGTCCATGACGGTGCTTGAAACTGGGATTCCCATCATCTGTGGTCCATCATGCCCTACAAAGTCGAGTAAAGGACCCAAAGGCAACCAATGATCGAGCCAGAACCGCGCATTATTACCATCTCTAACCTCGCAACGCAGGAACTTCTTCGCTAAAGGCCGCAGGGAGAGAAGATTTCTCCAAATCCAAGAGTTATTCGCCATACTTGGAGCGTTCCAGAAACTGAAATCTTTAAGGTTGTGTTTTCTCATCCAAGCAACCCACAAAGAATCAGATTTAGAGAAGAGTAACCAGATCAGTTTTAGATTGAGAACCTTATTCCAAAGACTGAAGTTCCTCAGTCCTAAACCTCCTTCATCCTTTGGTTGACAGATAGAATTCCAAGCTACTTTAGTCCCATGCTTTGTAGAAATATCACCAGACCAAAGAAAGTGATTACACATGCCTTCAATCTGCTTGATCCAACCTTTTGGGAGAATGAAAGCTGACGTCCAGAAGTTGACTGTACTATAGATTACCGAAGAGATCAGCTGCAGCCTGCCTGCGAAGGAAAGGTCTTTCGTTGTCCAGTGATTAAATCTAGCTGAAATAGAGTCAAGAAGCGGAGAATACTCAGATTTTCGCAGCTTTCTGTGGGTTAAAGGGAGCCCTAAATACCGGAAAGGGAAGGAACCCTTGGTGAACCCGAAAACTGCAAGGTTGTCTTGATCATCCGCTTCAATCCCAGCTGTATAGAGAGCCGACTTTTCTCTGTTCATTTCCAGCCCTGAGATGCGATGAAAGTCTTCCAGTGTTTTGGTTAATTCACTCAGGGAGGTGAGGGATCCATCAAAGAACACCATTACATCATCAGCGAAAGCCAAGTGAGATATTTTCAGGTCCTTACCCGTGGGGTGATAACCAATTCTGCCGGATTCAAACTTCGTCTCCAGCCATTTACCAAACACCTCCATTGCGATAACAAAGAGATAAGGCGATATTGGATCACCTTGTCTAACACCTTGCGCTCCATTGAAGAAGCCACAGAGGTCACCATTAACATTGATGGAGAAACTGGTAGTTGTTATACACTGCTGGACCCAACCAATGAACACGCGAGGGAAGTGAGCTGCATCAAGAACTTGGAGAATGAAATCCCACCTTAGAGAATCAAACGCTTTCCTGAGATCAACCTTAAGTACACCACGGTTTGAGATATTTTTGTGGTTGAATTTTTGAACCATTTCCGTGGCTAACAGAACATTCTCAATCAGTAGACGCCCTTTCACAAACGCAGATTGGTGGGGAGAAATCATGTCTGGAAGGATTGCCTCAAGTCTCTTAGCAATGACTTTAGAGATAACTTTATAGAGGACATTGCAAAGGGATATGGGTCGGAAGTCCGAGATCTTATCTGCACTTGTTTTCTTCGGGATAAGAGTGATAGCCGTGCAGTTCCATTGCTTTAGCATTCTTCCATTGCGAAAAAACTCTTTCACGGCCTTTATAACATCGTGGCCAATAACAGACCAACCTGCTTTCAAGAACTCAGCATTGTAGCCGTCAGGGCCCGAAGCTTTATTGGCGGGAAGGGCAAAGACTACCTCTCTAATCTCTTTGTCAGTAACCTCAGCAATCAACATAGTCTGCATCTCAGTGGTACACTGAAAAGCGCTGAGAGTTCTAATAAGGTTGCAATCTGATTCAGAAAGAGGAGCTGATGCCTTACCGAGTAAGTTTGTAAAGAAGTCCACGCAGTGCTGTTCAATACCAGCCGTTGTTTCAATCCGGCTAGCATTATTATCCAGAAGAAAATGGATCTGGTTGCAGGATCGTCTAGCCGCTGCCGTTTTGAAGTAAAATGCTGTGTTGCTGTCACCATTTTTGAGCCACTGAATCCTGGAACGCTGACAGTAAAATTTCTCCTCAGCCAAAGCCAACTCTAACCATCTACTGTGAGCTTTCTTCTCCAAATCCGCAAGGCCTGCAGATGGATTAGAGAGAAAGTTCTTCTGGCAATTTGCAAGATCCAACGCAGCTTCACTGACCCGCCTTTCTATGCCAGAGTAGTTATCGCGATTGAAGGTCCTAATCGTGCCTTTGAGCATTTTCAGTTTCATGCTTAAGGAGAACATAGCTGTCCCAGGAATATAAGTGGTGTTCCAAAAGTGTGCCACCATCCGCAAGAACCTCTCATTATCCAGAAGGTAGTTTGCAAACTTGAACGGCCTACGCTTTTTAATCAGTTGGCCTCCAAGATGCACACAAGTGGGGCAATGGTCAGAGAATTCTGGGTCTCGGAATTCACCATAGGATAAAGGGAACGAAGTCAACCAATTATCATTAACAAGGAGCCTGTCGAGCTTCCTTGCAATCGGGTTGGCAATTTGCTTATTCCACCACGTGAAGTGATGACCGCGATAAGTGAGGTCTGAGAGCTGAGCTGATTGGAGACAGATCCTGAATTCTTCCATTCCTCCTGTAATCCTGGTCCCACCGGTAGATGAATCTTCAGGATTTAGAGGCTGGTTAAAATCTCCGAGAATCATCCTAGGCTTGTCCAATATAACTGAGTTCCCAGCAAGATGAACCAAATCTGACCAAAGCTGCCTCCTTCCATTCCGACAATTAACTGCATAGACAAACGATACAATAAATCCTGCTTCAAACTGAGGCAGCTTGACAAGACAAGTAATAATTTGGGCTGACTTGTGGAGGACAGAAACCCTTACGGACGGATCCCACACCACCCAAATCCTTCCAAGCTCCGCATACTCATAGTTTGCAACCGCATTCCAACCAGGAAAAGTAGATTGGATGAACTTCTGACTTCTAGCTGCTTTCACCCGAGTTTCAATTAGACTACCAAAAAGAAAATTATTTTGCCGAAACCATTTCCGAAAACTTCTTCGCCGAACTGATTTATTGAAACCCCTAACGTTCCAACAGAATGTGTCTACCATAAAATTATGTAGAGGAGGGGCGTTTGCCCCGGTGTAGATCTTTATTCTTCCTCAAGATCTCTCGCTTTTGCTGCTGCATTAGGAGTTTCTTCTTTCTCTTGGAAGTGACTGTGGTATACTCCTCCTCTTCTTTGGAGGATGATGCTTCCTCATGATGCTTTCTGCTGCTGCTTCCTTGATACCTTTTCTATCATGGATATCTCACATAAATAATATAATTAAGTTTTATAATCAAATATCAAAACAAAAGAGAAAACAAACAATAGGAAGGAAATATGTTGGACTTGTGTGTCTTGACAATCAGAAAAAAATTCTTCCTAAACTTACGATTCTCATGAATTCTTACTCTCTTTCTACTTTTCTAATTTAGTTTCACTATTATAATGGTGGGAAATTGGTATAGAGACTGCCATTAATGGTGGCCTCAGCAATCACATAGTGAAGTGTTAGGCAGTATCTAAATAGTAAAAAAGATAAAATAATAATTAACGATTATAAATTTAATTTTTAAAAATAAAAAAGTCAAAAATCGATTGTCTGCGAAGAAGGGTTAAAGAGAGTTTGAGAATTGTACTTTTGCCCACATGTCACCATGTAAATGGTTAAAGTTTTTTCTAATTAAATCAAATACACCACTGTTTTAAAAATAGAAATAAATTTTGAAATTTAAAAAAACTGATCTTGAAAGAATTAAATATGAATATTTTGCTTAAAAAGCTATTGTCTTCATTTTATAATATATTTCTTTTCTTTGATGGACCCAACCAACCATTTGTATTCTTCTCAAAATTTACAGATATTTCCAATGATCAACAAGGAAAATATACTTCAATACTTTGAAGCTATAACCAAAAATAATAATACTATATTGATAACAATTTTAATTAAGTCTCTCACTACTGGCTTACAAATTTACCACCAATCTCTCAAGTAAAGAATACTAAAATATTGATTTTATATTAATGAGAGATTTAATGAATCTTTCATCACTAATATGCTCTTATTGTCTTATTTGACCAATTGTTGTTACTTTAACTTTGAAGTTTTTGAGCTAAAAATCCTTAAAGTGGAACTTACTAACACGTTAAATCTTAAAGTTTTTCGACTATCATTTTTAAACTTCAAAGTGACATTTGTATAACAAAACTTATTTTGTATGGAGTAAAAAGCTAACCACTTATATAGGTAAAAATGATGATATGTCGGTTATTTTTTCTTCAATGCCAAGGTAATATGTAAGTCTTCCAAGATCATACATCTCAAACTTTTGAGACATAGGCCTTGAAGTCCATGATTGTTTTCAAAGAGTTTCCGGTGACAAAGAGATCATCGACCTAGATGGCAAGTACGATATACTGAGCTTTCCTTGGAGCGCTTCTAAAACTTTAAACCTTTCAATACCTGATTGAGTTTTGTGTTCCAAGCTCGCAGAGTTTTATCTAGATGACAACTTTTCGATATAGTTTATTTTGGTTATTAAATTTAAAAATGATTTATCTTACTCGTATTTTATTTAAAAGTTTTAATATTTTATTCAGTTTTGAACAACTCGGTGTAATTCGATATTTTACCATAAGTAACACTCCGTTCTCAAAGAAGATGAGACGTGTGTTATAGAGTTAATGCTTTTGACATTCATTTTGGATACTCTTCTTCTTCTTTCCCGTATTGAGAGTATGTAAAAGAATCTGCACAACCTGACTCTGACTAATTTTTTATTCTCTCTACGCTTAATAGCTATGGATTCTATGCAGATTGTTAGGGTATATACACTATAGATATACTAGGGCTCCTAGTTTATACACATCGCATAGACTGTTCAGAGTTTATGATTCTTGCGAATGAGTCATATGTTTCTGCTGAGTTTTGAAACTTTAACGTATGTAACTGGCGATGTAATTATTTTTTGCATTATAGAAATGAGATAACTAATTTCATAATCTTTTATTTAATATTAAACTTTTTATCATATCAAATCGATTTATTTTATTTAATGTTAATAGTTATTGGAAGAACAAATTAAAGCAGAAAGCTACCTTATCTTCCAAGTGAGAACCAACCCTGGTGGATCATTATAGCTTCTTGTAAACCAAACTCCATCTTCTCGGGCAGTCCATGAACGTAACTGACCACATCGCTGAAAATTTGAATGATATGCTTCAAGATCATAATAACGACCATTCACATGGCCACCAAAAACTGTATAAGTAATATTGCAATTCCATCGTGTTTCAGCTGGCCACCAATAGTCGCTGAAAGAAACGACAAACGGAGATGAATTGGTATTTAACGCAGACCATTCATATCTCCCCTTGTTACTTTTACACTGGACCAACAAAGCCTCATCGTTTGTTAGTTCATTATGAAATTCAATATGGTTTTTCTTGCAAGCTTCGTTTAACCCAAAACACATAGCACTAATAAACACAAAAACTATCAAATGATTCATGTTGTGGATCTAAGATATTTCTTGGAATGATAAAGATGCAAACGTGTTCGAGTATTTATAGCCTTTGTATGGGAGATGTTATTTCTTTTTAACATCTAATCTATTAATTTAGGTTCTTATTTTTATCTACGATTGGTAAGTCATAGTATGACTATTTAACTAATTACATAATATAATATATTTAAGTATTTACATTAATCAATAAAATGTATAACATTTTTAGAAAATCTTAATAACTAATAAAGATATTAACAAAAAAATGATTTAACTATAAATTTATTATTAGTTATAACAAAATCTAAAATCTGTTAAAAAATCTAACACAATCCTACTAAAAATTTTAAGTATTTTTATTTAATAATACATTAATTATTTTTTCATAACTAATAATATACTATTATAATTTAATATTAATTTAATGTTATTATAAAACAAAAAATCTAAGATAGTTTTTTTATAATTATAGTATATATTATATTAAATATAAGTATTATATGACTTAAATTTGAAAAATTAATTAAATTAGTAAATTAACCTATTTTATTTTCAAAATATTTTCATTTAAATAAATCATCAGTCACTATTAAAACATGTTAAAATTTGTAAACTATGTAATATTTTATATTAATTAAAAGTATTAACATATATTAAACTTTTATATTTAAAATTATATATCTTGAAAATCATATTTTGAACCTGTTTTTTTAATACCAAAAACTATCAAATATTCATGTTGTTGATCAAGATATATTATGGAGCAATGAAGAGAATAGCATGTAATGTTTACAGTTTCGTGTGTGGAATTAATTTTCTTCGTTATTTAGTAAATAATAGATTTGTGGTCTTAACTAAATTTAAACACAAACAAACTAATTAAACTTATTTGGGATGAGATCATGAGAGTATAGTGGACCACTCAAATCAAATCAAACCAAATGAATAAACCATGCAACTTATACCATTCACAAAAACCAAAATCTAATGACTAAGATCTTACAAAATCTTGAAAAAATGTATTAAATTGTGCCGTAAACCAATGTATTTCCAAGGCAATATTTTGGGATGAACCAATTTCAAATTGGATATCTATTCGTTCTATGGAAGCATGAGCGTTTAAGGTTTATCAAAGTTGAAATTGTTCGTCCCAACATAAACCGAATGATTATGGAGTTGAAATTAAATATGTGATTAGTGGTTTTAAGGTTCAAATTATTTGATATGCGATCTGTACGGCTTGGTTTACCACTCGAGCGTAGGTCGATCTCGCTTAACCGAACGCACATTTGAATCTTAATTAATCTGAACCGTCTTTCTTATTAACCCAAGTCAAAATCAAATGTGAGCCAAAGTGAGACCAGCAAACCGAAACAGGTCGCTGTTTCATCTGTTTTGTATGAATAGAATAATGAACGATGTCGAAACAAAAAGATCAGAGAAGAAGAAGAAGATCAATGGGTTAAATGGGGAAGGCGATAGGATTGCTGATAAGAGGGACGCTTGTGTATCACCACTGCGCTAACTGCGACGCGACTCTTCTCTCCCTCTTCTCCGATGTCCTCATCGTTCTCTTGTCCTCCCTCGCCATTCTCGGTCTTCTCTTTCGTCAACTCAATGTCTCGTAAGATTCTCATGATGATGTGTTTGTCTCCAGTCTCTGATTTGCCGATCGAGGCCTATAGTTTTAGAATTCTTTGCTTTTGGCTGCTTGATTTGTTCTTATTGAGTGTGTGTTGTTGATGATCACTCTGCATTGATTCAAAGACTATTGCGTTAACCAACCTAGGACGGCCAGTGGTTTTGAGGGAGCTTCGGCCCCAATACAAACTCGGGTTCGAATCCCATTGGTCACTGGGGATAAAACTTAACATGGCTTTCTCAGCATTCCGTGACCAAAGCATAATCCAACTGATAATATAGACTGTTTCAGATACTCCTGCCTAGTCTGGAGCCACCTTGGTGGGGACCACGATACATTTTAGGATTAGTAAAGCAACCTGGTCGTGTCTATATACCGAGTCTTTGCACGTGACTTGGTTCAGTCGTCATCAGAATCATCCCGGCTCGTGTTCATAACAATCTACAGATCCACAAGAACCTGCTAGCTTCATTATTTCTTCTACCTGATAGGAAACCCAACAAAAAATATCAGACCTTAAGATCTTCAGGAGGATTCATATATATACATGATCATTCAATAAAGGTATAATAACTTTAGTTTAAGCAACAAAACTCACCCAAACCCAGGTTGATTCTTCGAGTAGTATATCTACATTATAAAAGCATATCTACGTGTTGCATGTGTATATCACACGCTTTTCCCACGAACATCTATGTTTATGATCCTTGCGATCAAGGGCGGCTTAAGTAGCACGGGTAAGAGTGCGAACTCCCCCAGGGCCTAAGAATCAATTTTATTTTATAATTTATTTATTTTTTAATTAAAGAAAGATATAATTTTTTAATATATTTTAAAAACTAAATTTAATTTGGAAATTTGTATACAAAATAATAAAATAGTTTAACTAGCTATATTAAATGTTAATTTTAACTTATTCAAAATAAGAATTTGCCAAAAGAGCATATTAGTTCTGTTACCCGAATGCCCTAATTTGTTTTCAGCCAGCCCTATTGTGATATACTAGGACGGAGCCCCGCGCAAGCGCGGGGTTGTTGACAATTAAAGTTGTTCTAATACTTTTAAAGATGTAAAAGTGGATTAGGGTGATTTTTTGGTTTAGTCATAGTGGTTTTAATTGATAAATTAAAGTTTCATATCCTGGTTCTAAATAATTGAGATCAAAGCAAGAGATAGTCGATCACAGGAAAAAAAAAGCATTCTAAATTTAAAGATAATATTTAAACTAAAACTAACTCTAATGTTTTAAAAAAAGACTCTGATATTTTCAGTGGTTTATTTGTTATACTAAAGAGATAATTATGAAATTACTTGTGTAGTTGCGTTTACTAACAATTTTACGAAATTGGTAAATCTAATATAGACACAGGATATCCACTATACCAACCCTTATAAAACAAAGTAGGAATCTCAAAGTATATAAACGTCATTTCATATCTCTTTATTTTATCTGATGTCCATTATAATACATAACCTTCTTTACAACCACATCATCTAGTTTAAAAAAATCAAAACATAAATTTATAATGGATTTGATATGAAGAAAAAAAGAAGTAATAGTACTAAATTAACACGAACCTACTGCTTGGCTCCAACTGATTTCTTGCGTGACTCCAGTACCATGACTGCATGACAAGAACACTCCAGTTCCACCCGACCTGTCAACGGACACCGCCTTCATGACGGACTTTGGTCACTGTTGGTTGTGGTAGCTCCTTGCTTTACCTCTATAAAACAAAATAGGAATCACAAAGTACATAGACGTTGTCATTTCATATCTCTTTATTTTTTTGTTGCCCACATTATAATATGTAACATTCTTTTAAACCACATCTCGTAAAAAAAACATAAATTTATAATGGATTTGATATGTAAAAAAGAAGAAGTAATAGTGCTAAATTAATATGAAACTACTGGCTGGCTTTAACCTGATTTCTTGCCTGACTCCACAGCAGTACCATGATTGCTTGGCAAGAACATTCCAGTTCCACCCGACCCGTCAATGAACACTGCCTTCAGAGCGGACTTTGGTCTCTCTTGGTTTTTGTAGTTCATTTCTTTGTGTCTTAATGCATCTATATATCATTTTGCTCATTGTCTTTCTCCTTTTGATCTTCTGGAACTATATACACAAAATCAACATCGAGCTTTTTATTTTATAAACCGTTGTATTATAACCGACAAATAAAAAAAAAAGATTCTAAGAAATTACCAACCGATAAAACATGAGCTCACGTTACCTCATGAACAGATCGAATCTGCTCATCGATTAAAGCTTGTTTTGATTGAAAAGGAATCATAACAGATTTTATCTCCACCGCGGCGGTGATGGTTCTCAGGAAGGGCCGACAGGAGGACTGTAAGCGCAGGTGAATGGTGACCAAAGTGTCGATTGCGGCGAGCCAGAGACACCACCAAAAGACATAATCAAAAAGAAGAATAAAAGAAGAAAGATTAATAATGAATATGAGATTGAATGAAAGAGTAAATAATCGAATTAATCTTGTTGGGTTTTTAAAAAGTTTGTACCTTTTGTTGATTCTCATCATCCTGAAGCAAATAGTTAGTCATCTGCCTCTTCACATCATCATTGTCGAAGGATCTCTGTATGCTTTTGATATAGAAGATTAACAGAAAGTTATTGTGAAAATTCATCACACTCTCAATCATCTCCAATTTATAGGTCTGAGGAAGGAAACAGAGGGGTCAACATTGTTATTGGGTTAAATGAGAATAACATTTATTGGTGAAATTAAGAGGAATACATTGAACGTTAGGAGATGTGAAGAGTTGAATAAGAAATCTTTGTGTTTGCAGACTGATGTGTGTGGAAACGGCGAAGAGTCAAAAAAAACGATCACAAAGAAACCCTAACCTACTCAAACAAAACGCAGAGCTTGGTTACATAACTAAACATTCCTTGTTGAGGCTGATAAACCCAAGGGAACCTAAGGGCCTAAACATAAAACCAAAAGCGGAGAACCAAACTTATCGATACGAAATTAATTCTCAAACCAAACGACATGAGTTAAAAGACCAAACGTAACCAATATGAACGTGGGACCCACATAGTTGCTTACGTGTACACTCTCAAAAGAGAGAAAAGAGCCCTATTATATATACTAGAGTCTTTCTCCGCGCTACGCGCGGAAAAGTGTATAAATAGTTTAAAGGTTTGATCATAAGCTTCAAGGTTTTTGTTTGGATTGGGGGCATTGTTTTTTTTAATTAGGGGAAAGTTGGTGATTGTTATGTTTATGTAATTGTTAAAAAACAAAAACAAAAAGAATAGCTTAAATTATCATAAATAACGTAAAAATGAGATTAAACTGTTGAAGAAGAGAAGATGCAGTGTCGACCATATGAGAGAAATAGCCTAAAATTGGTAAATATTAAGTTAGTTAACTTAAATTTAAGTATATCGAAGCTATGGTTATTAATATAATAAAGATACATACTTGGCATACATATTCTTGGATCGCTGAAGAAAAGAAAACATCCTTTTTATTTAATCACAACTATCAGATTGGTGAAAGCAATGGGAAAGTGTCAAAGTGGTTTCGGTGATTATGCCGGAGGGATACTTTATTTTTGTTTTGTTAGGATTTGAATCAAAGTATTTTAAAAAGTATGGGAAACTTGGTGATTATTAAGTGTTTGCAATTTTTTAAAAACAAAAAAATAGTTTAAATGATCATAAATAATGTAAGAAAGTGATTATGTTTTCGAAGAAGAGAGGAGATGTAGTTGCAATGTGGACCATAAGAAAGAAATAATCTGAAATTAGTAAAGATTAAGTTAGTTAACTCAAAATTCAGATAATATAACTATGTTACGCAGGGTTTCGTATGCTTTGTATTGCTATTTTTTATTATAGTTTTGAGTTGTCTGTATCTTTCTTGAATTATGTTGATTTGCATGTAGTGTTA
This sequence comes from Moricandia arvensis, assembly GCA_905132765.1. NCBI lineage: Eukaryota > Viridiplantae > Streptophyta > Magnoliopsida > Brassicales > Brassicaceae > Moricandia > Moricandia arvensis. The sequence continues at coordinate 1,164 of CAJHQP010003980.1, read as the reverse complement.
GTAATATTATGCAGCTTCTTTTTCTATCACTATCTTCTTTTAGTTGGTCGGAAGATAGTAAAAACTACCTTATGCATCCACCACACATTGGACACTACACAAGCTGAAATCAGAACCTAAGTTAAAAAACACTCACGACCATGCTTCTTGTCTTTAAAACAATCCTACTACACTTCAAATGCCTAGAAGACGTCAACTTTACTAATACAGTGCAACCGCGCTAAGTTGTTTACCACCATAAATTACATCACCAGAATCGAAAAGATAAAGGATCTAAAGCCTTTCCTGAGGTCAGACTCATCGCTTCCTCTTCTTACCGGACTTGGTCTGACTTACCGGTGACTAACCAACTGATTTCCTTTTTGAAGCTGGTTCTGGTGCTTCGGTTTATCTTTAGGTTTTGACTCCTTATCAGTATCCTTGCCCTTGGAGGAAGGTGTAGATTTTGCTTTGAATTTTGCTGCTTTACCCTTGGCTAATGGAGATTTTGCAGGTCCTGACTTGGGTTTTGAAGACGTTGTTGTAGACTTGGACGGTTCTTCCCTTTTCTTGGACGAAGCTTTTTATGTGTCAGAGTCTTCTTGTTCTTCGATGTTCCATCTTTTGGTATCTATTTCTGTAACAAATTCATCTCAAAACAACGTATCATCATCACATCTAGCTATTTTTCCCACTGCCACATAAACAACGAACTATAGAAGTAACACTTACTCTATGGAGGCTTCGTCCTCATAATCCATCTGATCAACAGCTTCTCAACTCTGCTGACAGAAAATATAAGTATAGAAAAGGACATAATGAAACACCAAAAAATCTGCAATAAAATATAATGCACCTTTGATTCTGATTCATCCAAAAAAAAGCTACTTATGTTCCTTAAGATTCAAGTTTTCTTGATCACCATCATCATAGATAACCTGAAAATGAAGATAGCAACAACATACAACAAATCAAACATACCATACAACAATCTAATTTAAAAAATATGTACAATCAATAGGCTAATGGTTCACCACAAACAAAAAAAAACAAAACATAGTTTTTGAGCAGATTGATAAAACAAAGATTATTTTTCACATTCTTCCCTACCCTCTAACAATTTCAAGACTCCTAATACTGTAGTAAGTTTCAGACCATTCATGTGATCTAACATGATCACAAAGA